>CAUYRT010001447.1:0-15526 GCA_963574885.1 Lepilemur ruficaudatus
ACTGTGCTAGGGGACAAGAGCTCAAAGGCTGCCTCTTGCTGTAAGATTATGTGAACCCATAGTGTGCTTCCTACTAAACACAAGCTGTATGTCCAGCATCAATGCTCCAAACAACAGGGCTGAAATCCTAATCACCGGCATTTTTACTCTATGCATCCTTTCTTGTTATTCTGAAAATCCATGGAAGACGGTATGGTTTTTACTTGAACGAAGGAAGCCAAAGAAACAAATCAGGCAAACATTCATACTTTAGGGCCACAGAAAAGCAATAAAGCCAATGGATTACTTTCTGGTATAACTAAAAGTGGTTAAAAGAGGGAGAATGAGGCTGGAGCGGTTTTATTTGTCTGTTTTGTAAGTAAAAAGCTCATAGATGAAAGTATTTAATGTAGCAAATTTTATGGTCACAAGTTTTCAACTTTCTCAGTAGAATAAACAATTTGGAAGCTTAAAAAAAAAAAGAGATAAAATGAATGTAGGGATAAGGAGCTTTTTGGGGGAAGTTCCATTTAATTTGGTTTATTTCTTTTTTACAGAAAATATTGATTACATACTAATATCAGGTATTAGTAAATGTCAGGCAGTACATACATAAAAAGACATTTACTTTGCTTGGTATTAATGGAGCTGATTGGCTGGCATAAATGGACAATGCTGAGCTGAATCTAAAACAATCAACATGGCAAATGGCTATTTAAGAGATAAATTGAGAAAGAAAATCGGGGGAAAAAATAACTTTATTTTTGGAATTTGCCAGGCTATTCTATTCAGAGAAACTTTTCACCTTGAGTATTCTTTCATTCAAGTTGCACTATGAGTAGATATAGATATACAGTTTATTTGGGCTTCCCTAACAGATACAGATAGCATATGTGTGGATGTGTATGTATATATTATATTCAAGAAATAGTCTTAAAGTCAGAATGTCTTTTTCTCATGAAGGGTTTCATGTATTAACTACAAAACAACATAGACAAAATTATGTTCCACTTTGGTTTTTGTTCTTCTTCCAAAGGAAAGTATTTAAAATCAGAAATAATGAGGATGTGTTTGCCCTACAATAGAGAAACTCTGCCTCCAAAATTGAGTAAAAAAAAGAATCTGATGGAACAGCACATCTGCGCCCATTCAAGGGCCACTGCAACTTTGCTCTGATTATTATTCACAATCCCTGAATTGGAGAGGAAGTGAAAATGGCACAGACAAATTTAACAGTTCAGTAGTCAAAGCCAATTTGCTTTGTCATCAAAATAAAATGAAATATATTGGTAGCATCACACGTGAACAATAAAAATGTTTGCTCTTTAGTGAGGTTGGCCCTTTTGAGTTGAACTGGAAATTGTACAAAGCATACAAAATTGCCTTATTTGTCCAGTCAGGGTTTCAATCTAAATAACAATAACTTTTACCTGTGTACCCTAGTCCTTTAGAATTATATAAATTTGTAATTCACATGGATATGTTATCTCATTTCCCAGAACCTCACAAATTATGCACCTAGAAATTAATATTCACCTATGCAAATCATATTGAATTTTCCAAAATAATTCATGAATGTACTTCTCTCCTATATGCCTAAGACCCTGCCTCACTCCAAGAGCTAGGTCCTTCATTGTTCATATGTCCAAGACAGTACAATGCCTGCAATTAGAAGACGATTATTTGTGTTAAGTGAATCAGCTGAGTGAATGGGAAAAATTCTAATGTCATACTTAAGCTGTTCATTTTATTAGAGTTCAAACTAAGAGACAAATCTGAACTTTTAAGAGGGGCACTAAAGATTTAGCAACACTGAAACATACTGAAAAATTACAGAGATAAATTTTTATTAAAAATAAAATAGATGCTCGTGATCCACCCTAAGCAATTACGATTCAGTAAGACTGAGGACACAGTGAGATGTGTGCATTATTAACAATAGCCCAGGTGATTCTGAGGTCACTTTCAAGGCGACTACCAGCACCATATCTTTCAAAAGACCATATTTATAAGAAGGCTGGACTAGTCAGGTTTCTTTCATCCATATGCTTCAGCACCCTTCTTTGTTGCAGACAATATACTCATGGGAGAGTAGTCATTGCCAAGGTTGCCTGTGAGAAGTAGGTACAGAGAGAAGGTGGGGGAAAGGTCTTGTATATCATCAATATTCTTATTGGGTCAAAAGTGTCAGATAGATGAATGAACTGAAAAATAGTACATACAATTCATATTTTTATTGCCAACTTAAAGCAGTAAGAGTATTAAGATCTGAAGGTAAAAACTATTGTGGTCTGGGTAAGAATTGCTCCTGAGAAGCCAGCTTTGAAAAAGAGATGAAAACTGTCTTATTAAATGGTATTATGTCTAAAGAGACTTCATAATAAGGGAAAACAGAAAAAGTAAGCTACAAGCATCTTCAAAATGCCCGGAAATCCTTCTACTTTTACTTTAAATTGGCATTAAAAATCTTATCCGTAGGCCAGGCAGGGTGGTTCACATCTATAATCCCAGCACTTTGGAAGGCTGGAATGGGAGGATCATTTGAGCAACAGCCTAAGCAACACAGCAAGACACTGTCTCTACAAAAAATTAAAAAAATAAAGAATAGCAGGATGTGGTGGCATGAGCCTATAGTCCCAGCTACTAGAAGCTGCAGTGAACTGTGATCACACCACTGTTACTCCAGCCTGGATGACAGAGTGAGACTGTCTCAAAAAAAGAGAATGTTTTTTTAGTTTTATTTGCATAGGCTATATATGATTTTACTCATTATGCTATTTAATTTAGATTTTTCATTTTTAAAACACCCACACATACAAAATGCAAATAATAAAGGGTTTGTAGTTAAAAAAAAGAAAAACCCTTACCATTCCCAACGTGCAACCGTGAAATCTAAAAAGAATTGTTTAATTATTTATATCTGATAATTATATCTATATCTCTGATTCACACCTGATGATTACATCCGTATCTCTCAATTATTTGGTTTATCATTTTTTATCGATTTCTTAATTTTTTACATTAGCAACTATCTTTTTATTATTATAGATAAGTATTTAGTTCACGTTGCCCAACATATTAATAGTATT
Source organism: Lepilemur ruficaudatus (assembly GCA_963574885.1). Lineage (NCBI taxonomy): Eukaryota > Metazoa > Chordata > Mammalia > Primates > Lepilemuridae > Lepilemur > Lepilemur ruficaudatus. The sequence goes on from CAUYRT010001447.1 coordinate 3,069, forward strand.
TTAATTTAAATAATTAACATTCATCTTTATATATTTTCCATCAAGTCAGCATGTTCAGAGGCCTTTTTCTGCAATATGCGGAAATCTCTTTCCCCATCGACTGTCCTTTCTTCCACCTCCAAACGTTTTATTTTCACTTTGTAAAATGTGAATCCATTTAATTCTGTTCTACATCCATTATTAAATCTGCCAATGGATTGATTTTAAAAGTTGAATGTTGGTCAACAGTGTTTGCATTATATGACTTAATATTGTTCACCAATTGGTAAACTGGGTTATATTTTTCCCAGTATTACTTATTGTCTGTCTTTTATTTCCTTCACAAGTTGCATTTGTTTTCCTCAATTTTTTTCAGTTTTTCAATTATGCTATCAAGTCTCCTTTTCCCTGAATACTTCTTTCTTAGATACCTCTTTCTAGAACTTTCCTTTCTTCTACTCAAATCTGGCTGATTGTACTCAAGATGAGCTGTGCAGTTTTCATTCTTGTCACTACCATTTCGGACCCAGTGTTTCCTAGAACATACATCTTCTTTCTTGATTTACGCTATCATCTGCCTAAAGCAGATCTTCAAGTAATATTCTCAGCGTGGGAGTTTAGAAGTTATTTTCTGAGTTCTTGCATGCTTTTTTTTTTTTTCCTACCTAAATGATTTGTAGTTTGAGTATATAATTCAAAGTTGAAAATATATCTCCTAAGAAATCTGAAGACATGTCCTGTTGTATCCTAGGTTCCAGAGTTGCCAATGAAATGTCAAATTTTGTTCCTTTGGAGGCATTTTGTTTTTCTTCTTAGATTAGGATCTCAAGCATGTGCTGTGAACTGACAGTTGTCCTACTTTATTTATCGTAACAACTTCCTAGAAGAGAAAATAAAAATTGCAAAGAGAAAAGCCTGAATTGACCTGGTATCTGTAGGCATAATAAAACTGGAAGTTTCATAGTGTTATGTCTTTTTTCAATCACCTCACAGAATACTTGTTGGGCCCTTTTAATTTGAAAGCTTTTTTTTTTTTTTATTCTTCCAGTACTGGGAAAACATCCTGAATTGTTACTTTACTAATTGTCTACACTCTAGCTTCTCTTTGTAGAACTCCTGTTAGTTATGATTAGACAGCCCAATATCATATACCGCACTTACCTTTTCTTCCACATTTTCCATCTTTTTGCCTTCATTTCACAGTCTCAAAAGTTCTCAGTTCTTTCTAATTGTCAAAACTCTCACAACATGATTCTCAAAACAATATTCTTAGACTAAATCCATCACAATCATTTTGGGTTCTTAAATACTAAAGTCCTTGGGCCCTATCCCAGACCTCATGAGTAAGAATTTCTGCTGGTAGGATCCAAGGAACTGCCACTTAAATGTGCCTTCCTGACAATTCTTATGTATACTTACAGCATGTGGTCACATAAGCAAGTTACTCACTTCTCTGAGACTCTGTTTTCTAAAAAATAAAATGAGATAATAATAGTTCTTACTTCACAGGGTTATTATAAGGATTAAATTAGTTAATATTTGTACAAGACTTAGAACAGTGCCTGAGATATATAATCATGACTGAAGTGTTAGGTTTGTTACAGTATGGTGAAAACCCAAATCATGTAAACATGTAGGTAGATAGTTCATTGGATTTTCTACTCTCGACAACTGCCCACACTTGCACACACACTCTCTTAAAGACGGATACACACAAACACACACAATCAGATTAACTAACATGGAAAAATACGTCTCTTTTTTTGAAGACAAAGCCTCTTCAAAGGTCATTTAAACATTTCTCCTCCAAAAATTTAACTTGATGCTCAAGGAGCATCGGCAATGTTTACCTTTCTGCCTTTTATATACAAGAAGTGTAGAGCAACCAACAGTGTTTTCATGACGTATCCCATAGTGACCTCTCCAGCTCCATCCTGTGTCACATGTTCATATCTAGCCAGACAGGACTATTGAACTACCTGTACCATTGTTGCACCTCTATGTCATTGTACTGCCCCTATCTATAATGTCCCTCCCTCAATAAAACTCTTCAGTGACTATGACTCTTTAAATTCACTTCAGCTACTACCTGTCCCTTTCTGAAGATTAACTACCCTCTAAATCCTTTCTTCACTAATCCCATATCATTTTGCCCACCCTCCCCTTTTTTACGCTTGCTATATGTAAGTACTTATATTACTTACATGGTGGTTGTCTTCTCTTGTCAACAAATCTCTAGGTGTAGGAATGCTATCTAGCATTTGCTTTATCAATGCTTATTGAATTAATAACAATGAAAAACATACAAACAGAACATTTTAAATGTTTTCTAAAAAGTATGAGCATTTCATTTTTCTAAAATATAATATTCAAACATCAGAAATTAAGTTTAAAAAAATGAGAAGAAAAATTTTCAGGGTCATCCCTACAAAGGTACAGAAATGATGTCTAAAAACAACATGATGCACATGATTAGACAAGTAAGGACAGAGGTAGAGGTAGTGGAGATGACAGAGAAATTGACCTGACACATCATAAAGCCACAACAAATACCTGCTACACACAATTCCACAGCTGCTTTCACAACCAGAAGTTTAACAATTTATTCCATTGCCTTGATTAAAAGATGGAAGTCATTTAAAGTTAAAATAGTTTAATAATTTAGTAAAGGCATGATAAAGTAAATAATACCCATCCTCACATTATAGATATAAGACAAACTGAAGTCTCAGTGTACATATTTCTGTTGTCTTAATTAGACAGTTTATGATTTATTGGGAAGCATGTTCTGGGTTGTGAATAGCACATCATCCACCTTGCATTTCATCTGCCATCCATCCATTATTTTTTGGTGACAGCACAATATCTACCTATGGTAATTGCATGCTGGTAATTTATTTTTAATATCTTTCAGCTGGTTTGGCTGGAATTTTAAAATAGATAATAATAGCATTGAGCCTTGCAACACTGTAATTTTTTCCTCTTTATTAGATACAAAATGACTACCTTTTGTGAAATAGCAAATAGCAAAAAGAATTTTCTAATAGACTTACAAAAGAAACAGGTAAATCTTTAGATCGTTAGTGCTAAATCTGTCATCTAATTGTTTTCTGTATGCATATCTTATTATTTCATCCTTCTAAGTAGACTATCATTTTAATCCATTTTTCAAGAAAATAAAATATTAAGTAGCATTAATTTTCTAGAAAACTGAAGTTAACCAATTTTAACTCTCGTATGTGCTTCAACTAGTTTGGTTGTCTTTCTAATACTTTATATAATAGCTAGGGCTAATCAGGAAATTGTTAGGTTAAACTATTAAATGTGTTTGTAAGCAAAGTCAAAGTTTAGCACTATATTTGGGGGATTATTTTGTGTGTACCGATAAGAAAAATGAAACACATTAAATCAGAGGTATATGTGTCAATAAGCTAGGTATATGAGCATAACAATTTTTAGGCAAAATATGGAGGTATTTCAGCACTTTTGTGACTATAGTGTGAAGCAAACCATGAGCATAATAGAGACTGAGTTAATAATTAACCAGGCATATCCTCCTCTTGACCAAATTTTATTCTCTTGATCAGTACATTTATATCTTTAGTCAATTATCTGTAATTGCCTGCTGACATCTCCATGTGGATGTCTCAAATTACACAAACACATCCAAACCAATTACCCTCCTTCCCCTCCAGTGTCCCTTACTCAGTAAATGAGAACCCATCCACACACAACTTGAGTTGGGAGACATGGTGCCATCTTCTTCTCTCTCTTAGCCAATCAGCAAGTCCTATCAATTCTACTTCCTATAAATAATTTATTTGCTCACTTTTTTCTATTTTCACTATTACTGCTTCCATCCAAGCCTCAATATTCTCTCTACTTCCATAACATTCTAATTGTTTTCAATACAAGAAGCAAAGTAAAAAATTTTAAACTCAAGTCTGATCATTTTAACCCCTCTTAGTATACTTTAGAGACTTCCTATTGCCTTTAAGATAATTTCTAAAATCTCTGCCACAACTCACAAGATATTCAATGTAATACTCACCTACTATCACTCTAATCGTCATTCTCTATCCATATCTTTTTATATTCCTTGAATAACTCAAGCTTCACAACATTTTCAATGTATGTTTTCTGCTTCCCCTTTCACCTAGATAAATTCTATTCACCTTCAAGTGTCAGTTTCTACGTTACTTTTTCAAGAAGATCTTCCCTAAACATCCCAAACTAAGATTGCCTTTTATTTTAATCCCTCCTCCTCCTGTTTTTAACATTCAGTACCTACTTTCCCTACTAGATTATAATTTTTGTAACGACACACACAAATCCATCAATCAACAACAAAACATAACCTTGATAATAAGCTGTCTTTAATGGTCCATTCAATTTATCCTTCTCTCACTCTATGAGAACCTCTGGGCAGTGAACTTTGTAATGAGAACTTCAAACAGCTGGCTGGCAGGAGAGATGATTTTGTCTAAGAGCCATTGGCACGGGAACAATTTCCTAATTCTCCTTAGCTCCAGGCCCATATGTTCAGCTAGCTGCATCCTGTATATCTCTAATTGAATGTTTCAGAGGATTCAAAATCAACATGTTTTAAACAATTCTTAGAACTGGTTAAAAGGAGCCACTTCTTTGGGCCCTGCACTTTAGGAGTCTCACATAGCAAAACAAACCAAAAATAAATTTGTTAGAGAACACGAGTGCCTCTGTAACTCAAGGTTTGGCAAGGCAAACTAGCACAGAACTTTCCATAAGTTTAAATGTTTATTCTCATTACTAACACTGTTGAGGGAAATGGTTCTCTACATCTTTTGACCAATGTCCTTGAAATAAAGTGTAACTTTGGCCAAATGTAATGGCTGTTTGAGGATGTTGCTGTTGCCAACATCTGAGAAAGACATTACTTCTGAAGGTGGGTCCAATTTTGACCAATGGTAGACCTCTGGTAAGAGAAAGGGGTGAATAAATGGCTATGTCAAATCCTTCCTCTGAGCAGGATTGTAAGGTGTTCTTTCTTAGCAAAATACTGTTTGTTTCTATTACCACTTACCCATTATTTGTTTCTCTTCATCTAATGTGTAGTTTGGGAGGTATTCAGGATGTAGTATGGTATTCACAAGAGTTGCACATGGAAGATAAAAAATAATTTATGGTGTTAATTTATATTATTCTTTAAAAATACCTTGTATACATATATTATGTCTAGACATAATATGTGGGAATCATATTCTTTATATTTCCATATGAAACTAGATATTACTTTAAGAGATGGTTAAAATTATGATATAAGTGATAGTAATTTATGTAAAGAAATTAAAGATTTTGTAATATTTTTCTGTGATAATAATAATTTTCTATTATTATACATTATAAAATTCCCTTATGGTGTTCGAAATTGGTTTATTTGGAGTCTGAATATTGTTTTAAGAAATTTTTGACAATTATTTTCTAATTATTCAGGAGAGCAGTTTTGATAATAAGGAGTTAATTTTAAGAAGTTACCTAAAAGTTATTATTCAAAAAGGTCTTATCTGACATTAATGTCAATTGGTATTAATGTCAATAGAACATGATTGTGTGAAAACCATGATTGTTATTATACAATATATTTGGTGGATTTGCTAAAACAAAAGGAAAGAAAAAATTTTAAATAACAAAAATGTAATTATTTAGGAATTACATATTCCTATTTTACTATGCATCCAAATATTGTTCATTCATATAATAACAAGATATAAGCAATAATTAAATTTTGTAACCTTTGATATTTTGCAAACTTTCAGTAATACAAAACCATAATTTTACCTTTTTTGATGATATTAATATTGCTATATTTGTCTTAGTAGGATGGTAGAACATATATAATAGTACAAGCTTGACTTATAACATTTTTTTTTAATTTTCATAACAAATTTGTATTAAACTTGTTTCCAGGAAAAGTGACTGGGTTCTCCCATAATGTTTTACAAACAGCTTATTACAAAAATTCAAAAAGTACATAAGTGACTTATAACATTTAATGATTACACACATAATGAGCTTCCATTTGTATGATTCACAATTGTCACAAATGTTAAGAGCAGACTTATCTTAAATTTAATTCATTATTCAACTTCTATACCTCATCAATCTACTGCTCCCCTTGTGTTCTCCATTATAAAATATCATACATTAACCATCTATTTGCTCTAGCCAGTTTCTTTAATATTGGGGACCTCACCTAGTCTGAGAGTCTTCAAAATTATTGTACCCTTTGATTAGTACAAATATTAACACCCATTTTTAATTTAGCTAATTCCAACTCAGTTTGAATAAAATTTTTAAAATTTTTCATTCATTTGATTAGTTCATTTCTCATGCAACATGCTATTGTACTTTTGTAACAAATATTTAATTACCATTTTAAATCTGTCTTCTTTATAAGACTATAAGCTCCTAAAGTAAGGTATGATGTCTAAAATGTTCACCACAGTTTTCCATACATAGCTCAATGTCTTCCATGTTATGTATGTATTTGTTAAATTGAATCAAATTGATTTGAATGAAAAGTATTTAGTTGGATGTAGGGCCAATAGCAGAATAAATTCTGTAGAAAATAAGTGCATGATTCAAGTAAAATATGAATAGCTATAATGAAGAGTAATAAAGAAAGAAATAGGAGCATAATTCAAGAAAAACATTAGTAAAAAGAAAACCCAATGCAATCTGTAACCCATATGCTGAGTTTACCGACAAAATCAGATCTTCATTCCAGCAAATATCATTAAAGCATCTTAGCATTATTTTTCAACTTGCTAATGCTGCAGGACTACCTTTAAGGAGAATACTTTTAAATCTGTCTTTATAACAGGTTTTCAGTAATTTAGATAATGAATGTTTGGGCTGTTCACTTAATGTGAAACTTTGATCAAAAGTGGCTGTGTTGAAAGATAAAAATAAAATATGTCAGAAATTTGTACAAGCGTTGTATTTTTCATTGTTTAATTGGCATGGTTAATTCCATGTCCTAGCATTTAAATAAAGGCTTGGGCTTTAGAAAAACATGAGAAAAGTTTCTGCAACATTTAGTTGCTAAGAAAATAAATTATCTATTTAATATTTATATGCCAGAAATAAATGTTTCTAATTTAGGACATTTGCTAATAAAAACACTTTCCTTGACAAAGAAATAAGAGCTATTTTTCTCTTATGTAGTCTGACATATAAGAAAATACATAAAAATCTTTCCCTGGAAATGAAATGTGGTAACAAGTTATTTTTATTGTTGTTATAGTTTAACTTCTTATTGTAGGAAATATAGCTGATGCTCTAGTCCTTCTCTTTTTAACACCCATTTAGTATATTTTAAAATGTTTTTAAATAGTCATTAAAGCATTTATATTGCTTTTTTGAAATCAAAAATTATAACAAGGTTACTTGATCAGGTTTCTCTTATTTATTTTTGCTGTTGCTATGATTGCCTTTGGGGTCTTCTTCATAAATTCTTTGCCTAGAACAATGTCCATAAGAACTTTTCCAACATTTTGTTCTAGAATTCTTATAGTTTCATGTCTTAGTTTAAGTGTATTATCCACTGAAAGTTGCCTTTTGTGAGAGGTGAGAGGTGCAGATCTTGTTTCAGTTTTATACATGTGGCTATCCAATTTTCCCAGCACTATTTATTGAACACGGATTCTTTCCCCCAGTGTATGTTTTCGTCTGCTTTGTCAAAGATTAGATGGCTATCTGGGTTCTCAGTTCTGTTCCATCAGTCCATATCTCTGTTCTTGTGCCACTAACATGATGTTTTAGTTACTGCATACTCTTGTAGTATAGCTTGAAGTCTGGTAAATTGATGCCTCCCAATTTGTTCTTTTTGCTTAACATTGCTTTTGCTATCTGGGGTTTTCTCTGATTCCATACAAAGCATAGAATTATTTTTTCTAGATCTGTGAAAAATGATGTTGGTATTTTAATAAGAATTGCATTGAATCTGTAGATCACTTTGGGTGGTAGAGACACTTTAACAATGTTGAGTCTGTTGACCCATGAGCATGGTATGGTTTTCTACCTGTTTACATCCTCTGTTATTTCTTTCCTCAGTGTTTCATAGTTCTCCCTATAGAGGTATTTTACCTCCTTAGTTAAATATATTCCTAGGTATTTTATTTTCTTTGTTGCCACTGTGAAGTGTATCAAGTCTTAGATTTGGTTCTCAGTTTGACTCTTGTTGGCATGTGGGAATACTACTGATTTCTGTACATTGATTTTGTAACCTGAGACTTTGCTGACTTGTTTATCAATTTCAGTAGTGTCATGGCAGAAACTTTGAGGTTTTCTAGATGTAAGATCATATTGTCAGCAAAGAGTGATAGTGTGGCCTCGTCTGCCCTCCTACAGGGCATTTGTATGCCCTTGATTTCATTTTCTTGTCTCACTGCTCTGGCTAGGACTTCCAGCACTATGTGGAATAGAAGCGGCATAGAGGGCTACCTTTTCTGGTTCCAGTTCTAAGAGGAATGCTTTCAATTTTTCCCCATTCAGTATAATGTTGTCTGTGGGTTTGTCATATATGGCTTTTATCATTTTAGCTAAGTCCCGTCTATGTCTATTTTGTTAAGCACTCTTGTCATAAATGGATGTTGGCTGAATTTTGTCAAATGCTTTTTCTGTGTCTATTGGGAGGTTCATATGGTCTTTGGTTTGTTTCTATTTATGTGGTGAATTACATTTATAGATTTGGGTATGTTGAACCATCCCTGTTTCTCTGGAATTAAGACCACTTGGTCGTGATGTACTTTTTTCTGTTAAGCACCTGAATTCAGTTTGCTAGGGTTTTGTTGAGAATTTTTGCATCTATATTCATAAAGCATATTGGTCTATAGTTTTCTTTTTTTTTTTTTTCCACTGTGTCTTTTCCTGGTTTTGGTATCAGGGTGATGTTGGCTTCATAAAATGTGCTGGAAAGGATTCCTTCCTTCTCTATGTGGAATAATTTTTGTAGGAGAGGCACCAGTTCTTTTTGTAGGTCTGGTAAAATTCAGGTGTGAAACCATCTAGTCCAGGACTTTTCTTTTTAGGAAGGTTTTTAATGCTGCTTCAATTCTGGTACTTGATATTGGTCTGTTGAGGAATTCTATTTCTTCCTGATTGAGCCTAGGGAGGCTATGTTTGTAAGAATTTGTCCATTTCCCCCACATTTGCAAGTTTATGTGTATAGAGGTTTTTATAATATTCATAGATGATATTTTGTATTTCTGTGGTATCAGTTGTAATTTCTCCCCTTTTCAATCCTGATGCAGGTTATTAGAGTCCTTTCTTTTCTGCTTCTCATTAATCTAGTAAGATGTGTGTTAATTTTGTTTATTTTTTCAAATAATCAACTTTTTGTTTTATTAATCTGCTGTATAGTTTTTCTGCACAGGCAAGGAAACTATCACAAAAGCAAACAGACAACCTACAGAATGGGAGAAAATATTTGCATACTACACATACAATAAAGGGTTGATAACTAGAATACATATAGAACTCAAGAAAATCAGCAAGAAAAAAATCAAACAATCCCATCAAAAGGTGAGCAAAGGACATGAATGGAAACTTTTCAGAAGATAGACTAATGGTCAAAAAAATATATGAAAAAATGCTTAACATCTCTAATCATTAGAGAAATGCAAATAAAAACCACAGTGAAATAGCACTTAACTCCAGTGATAATGGCCTTTATCAAAGTCCCAAAACAATAAATGTTGGCATGAATGCAGAGAGACAGGAACACTCATGCACTGCTGGCAGAACTGCAAACTAATACAACCGCTGTGGAAAGTAATATGGAGACACCTCAAAGAGTTACAAGTAGAACTATTATTTGATCTGGCAACCCCACTACTGGACATCTACCCAAAGGAAAAAAAGACATTCTATAAAAAAGGCATCTGCACTAGAATGTTTATAGCAGCACAATTCGCAATTGCAAAGATGTGGAGACAACCCAAGTGCCCATCAATACATGAGTGGATTAATAAAATGTGGTACATGTACACCATGGAGTTTTACTCAGCCACAAAAAAACAATGGTGATCTAGCATCTCTTGTATTCTCCTGGATAGAGCTGGAGACCATTCTAATAAGTGAAGTATCCCAAGAATGGAAAAACAAGCACTACATGTACTCACCACCAAATTGGTGTTAACTGACTTAACTGACCAACACATAAGTGCACACATAGTAGTAACATTCAAGCAGATGTGAGGGGGGAGGAGGAGATGGGTATATACACACCCAATGGGTGTGGTGCACACCGTCTGGGGGATGGACACCCTTCAAGCTCTGACTCAGGTGGGGCAAAGGCAATATACGTAACCTAAACATTTGTACCCCCATAATATGCTGAAATAAAAAAAAAAGAAAATAGTGCTATATCACTTATATACTAGTAGGCTCCCTTAAGACCTTGTAAAAAATGTAATAAATACCAAATACCAATTCTTCAATAACTGTACAAATTAAAAGACCTACTAAAGCTATGAGACTTGTACAATTTAAATGAGATCTAAAATATAGTTATGTTGCACAGGGCAAAATTTTAATAAATATTAAAAATATAGGTGAAAACACTAAATCCATTCTTCAGTCAATTTATGATATCTGGTTTTGTATACTTTGATGATATGAAATATCTTCAGTTTGAATCAGATTGGTGCACAGGTTATAGGATTCAGAATTATCTTAAGCTGTGTACAGAGCTATATAAGACCTTTATACTTCTAGCTTTCTTTTAACTGTATTTACATTCATGTGTTCATTGCCTGGAAAATGACAAGAAAAATAGATAAACAAATTAATAGCAAAATTTCCTCACAGGGACAATAGACACAGGATGCCTACTAAAGAGAAATAGACAACCTATAAAAATCATCCTTAATATATTTTTACAGTATTCTAATGTCACCAAATGATTTTTAAAATTTATTCTAGGTAGAAAAATTTTAGTCAAGGTATTATCAAGCAATTAATTCTATTAAACTCTGTTATAAGGGAACTGTAGAACAATAGCATTTCTCAATGTACCTTCTTTCTCAATAATAAAAAGTGCAAGCTTCAAAAATAATATATACAACAGAATCAGAAATAAGTCACAAAACCTCAGGAAATATATATAGGTCTTTTCATATGCACACTTGTAATAAATACCTATGAAACACATACATATGGATCATTCAGCATAATTCATACTGCACAATGTTCAAGAAATGCTTCTCGAAGGTATGCATAAATAAATGCAAAATATATGATATATATGCATACATGCAACAGTATTAACACCAAAAATGGTGTGCTAACTCCAAAACCACACTAGATTAACAAAAATTTACAAAGACATTTTAACAATTTCGGTCTTTAATTATGAAAATTCATTTCAGTTTAGCCATGTAGGATTAGATTTACCCATAGGTAAATGAACATTTATTATACACATTTAAATTGTATATGATATATAGATATTTATTAATAAGGCATATGAATATAATGTTAACTATAGTTTATTCTCTATATAAAGCACACACACTATTTTACTTTTATTATCTTATTTACTCTGCACTATGATTCTTTGAAGTAGATAGTAATTTTATAGATTTATTAAATAAATTTGTTAAATAAATTAAGCAATAAATGAGTTTATCTCACAAAAGAGGCAGAACTCAAAACCAAGTATGTCAGAAGCCCAGGAGCATATTCTTAGACAGTACATATTTAATCTTGTAATTTTCAGCATTTCCATTAGGTTCAGAATTAGTTTCATATATACAGATAAATATAATAACTAGATTGATAGTGAGAGAAAGGAATGCTTTCTTTATGAAATGCCTGGTAGCATTAGTTATTCTAAGAAAAATTAGAAAGAGCTTAAATAATACAGTAATATTTTTAGGTATAAATAAACCATGCTATATATATAGTGGAGAATTTTATAAATAATGATATATTGATACATCTGTTACAATTCAATATTTTAAAATTATAAAAATGTTTATATAGCACAACTGTCTAAACTAGACAACCCAAATAAAATCCATATAAACAAGTAGAGAATATGTCATTTGGGGTGAATTTTTCAAAAAGGTATGAGCTATAGACGGAGATTGTGGAAAATGGCGGAATAGGAGTGCCCTCCTGGCTCTCTGCTCTCAGAGTCGGAGGTGAAATAGGCAGTCCACTGCACGCGAGTGAACTCCACTTCTACAGGACCAGCTCTGCTGATCGACAGAGAACCAGCGTGGGACACAGGACCTCAGTGGAAAACAGAGCCAGGAGAGTAGAACCAGCTTGACAGGGAGGAGTTGCAAGGGAGATTGCCTCTTCACCTGGGTCCTGGGGAGTCAGCACCACCCACCCTCTCCTGTGACTGGGGCCTGGTGCTTCTTGCAGAAGGAATTGACTGCACCCCTAGGTGGAGCTGAAAAAGAGGCCATTCATCCTGTAACCTGGTC
>CAUYRT010001451.1:0-36057 GCA_963574885.1 Lepilemur ruficaudatus
CCTCTGAGATGTGCATTTGTCTTAAACTCCTTTCTGAGCTTCCCTGCCTTTGTCTGCCCTTTGTCTTAATTATTTCAAATTTCTCCTGGTTTCCTCAAAGATGGAGTTTGTGTATTTTTTTTTTTTTTTTTTTGAGACAGAGTCTCACTCTGTTGCCCGGGCTAGAGTGCCGTGGTGTCATTCTAGCTCACAGCAACCTCAAACTCCTGGGCTCAAGTGATCCTCCGGCTTCAGCCTCCTGAGTCGCTGGGACTACAAGCATGCGCCACCATGCCCGGCTAATTTTTTCTATATATTTTTAGTTGAACAGTCAATAAATTTTATGAGCAAATTTGTAGATAACGCAAGGCTAGGAAGGACAGCAAATACCGTTAAATGGCAAAATCAAAATTAAAAAGCATTCCCATAGATGGCATGTAACAAATCTCAATGTCAAATCTTGCATTTAGGCTCAAAAGATCCATTACAAAAAAAACAGTAAAAGGAAGATCAAGTATACCACCAGGTCTTATGAAAAGGGTATTGGGTTTTCCAGAAAGCAGAGCCTAAGACAGAGGCCTAAATGTAAGCTCTTTCCTGGGGAATGTGACCAAAGGAACAGAAGGGAGTGGTAGGGGAGTGAAGAGAGGAGAAAAGAACCAATGTGGAGCTGTGTGGTTGAGTTGGCCCTGTCCACAGCTACTGCTGGTGCAATCTTAGGAGGCTGTGGAGGGACTGTTCGGGGTGTCTTGCCACCAATTCGATGGCAGAGAAAGGGAGCAGCATCTCACCATTACTCCACATCCCACTGGCCAAAGGCTCTCCCCGTGCATGTCTATGTCCCCCAGCTGTGAGTGTCGTGCAAGCTACCATAACAGTCCCACTCACAATGTCACTCCAAGGTCCAAAGGCGGAAAGTAAGAGGCAGGAAAAGTGGACCTGGGGTGTGTCATGGTCAACTGTAGTTGTGGGAACTGGTTGGTGCCCCAGAGAACTGGGCATGGCTGGAATAAGAGATAAGTGAGCCCCAAACCTCCGAAGTGATTCATAAGAGGTGTCACCTACATATATGCCGAGGAAGGACAATTCTCTCCCACTAGCATTTTATCTCAAAGTCCTTTTAGGCTTTTTGTGGAGATACACATGTATAACTGAATCTCATTGGCAATGCTTACATAAAATTTGGGCCTTGGAAGTAAAAAGGACCCACCCCCCAATGCTATCCCAGAAGCCATAATAATCCCTCCTTTAAAATTTCTCTAATTCAACAAAGGAATTTTTATTAATAATATCTGAGACTTCTGGATCTTCATCAGATGCTACATTTATGTGAAATATTTACTTCTGCAAATCCCAGGGCTAGCATGGTGGAAGGGCGTGCAGGGTTGGGGATGCCATTCATCCCACTTATCCCAGGCAACCGAAGGCCTCAAATTTAAGATTTCGACTCATCTCCACATGATGATACACACAGAAGCCTCAGAGCCACACTAACAACACTGAAATGTTCTGTAAGTTCTTCATATAGCTAAAACTTGTGTCACTATCACCAGACCAGACAGCCTGAAGTACATTATAAATAAATGTTTTTTAAATGTTCTGTAATTACCCTGTGAATAGCTCAGTGACTTTGGTGTTAAAATGTATCAATTTATTAAATGTAAAGTTTCAAAAAAATATAATTTTTATGATTCTGTTTGAAATTTCTCTCTTTTTTTTTTTGTAATACACCAGGCCTTATAAAAAAAGTGGCCCATTTATTTCTTGATCTCTGAGATACCATGGCTAATCCCTACCCTCCTGCAGAAAGTACTGCTTCTGGAAGTTCCATTGCCCCCCATGGAAGTTCCATTGCCCCCCATTTAGAGGGCTTATTGGCCCTGCAACTTTTGTCCTCTCAGAGAAAAGCAAAAGAGAACGAGCTAGAGGGTGAGTAAGGAACCTTTGCCCCTTTTCCCAGCTTTGAAGGTGTTTGTAAATATCACTCAAGGCGTTCTGGTATTGCATTGGAGATTGGGTTATTTTTCATCTCACAAAGGGTAAGGAGTCCCTTTGTGAAATTGTTGCTGTGTGGAGTCAGCGCTTCTAGATATGCCTTTGTCAAATCCTCAAAGAATTGTCTTCTCAGAGTTTGTTCAACCTATTTATTCTCGGGGCTACTTCACGTTCAAGGCTCAAAGCTGCACTCTTTCCTCATTACAGCCCTGCCAGCTCTCCGGTGGTGCCTTTGGCAGAGGTCCCATCGTAAGTGCAGGCCCCGAGAAAGTCAGGGATAATTTATCTGTGCCCTGCAGGTGCTGAACTAGCTGGCTGCACTGTGGCCCTCCGTTGTTCCCCTCCTCACCAGGCTCCTGGGCCCACAACCCCTGCCCTTCAGGCTCTAGGTGAGGGCCACACATATAATTCAAAGAGGACAGCATATCTCCTGGTTGAGGAGATATCACCCAGGACAAGAGGGCCCGTGCACAAAGCAGTCTCAATGGCATTTGGGCCAAAATGCCTCTCCTTGAAGAAGTGGGGACTTAGGGCCATGCCTCAGCTTTATTGTCCCTAGAATGACAGGTTGTCTTTGGCCTGTGTGTGTCTGCCCTTGCAGGAAGTTTAAGATGGTATATTCTGGATTGTAGGTGTTCCCCATTCCGTTGTCATCTCTCCTGATGGTCTATGAACCTCTCTCTAATCATCCCGTGGTATATCTCCATATTAATCTCACCTCCTAAACCTAACCCTATGGGTTAGAGAACAAAACAGGGTGATGGGAGGTACAGAAATGATGCCAATAATCTGCTTCCCAGACAGGTGATTGTTGAAAACCAAGGATACAAAAAAGTGATTTGGGGGACTCTCAGCCCTGAAGGAAAGCCACAAGAAGAGCAAGGAGGGGGTGTCATTCCCCCTCCACTCAGCACAGACCCCAATCTGTGTCAGCTGTCAGGTTTGACTGGTACTCTGACCTCTCAAGTGGAAACTTATCAAGACCCATTGGCACTAAGGTGGGAACAGCCGGAAGAGGACTGGAGCAGTGGCGGCGGCCTCCCCTCTGTCATCCACAGAAGCCCAACCTGCCCACTGGCACTGTCTCTACCAGGGGGCTCCTCACTGGTGGGGTGAGGGCATCCTGGGAAGTTTACAGAGGTCACAAGCAGGAGCCCACAGGGTATCCAGCTTCCAGGACCCGAGCAATGGGCACAGACTGGATGGGAAAAGAGTGGGGGGTGGGGACGGGAGAGAGCACAGACCCTTCAGTCTCGGCAGAGAACCAAGTTTGCAGTCTCAACGTGATTCTATTCATCTACTTTTGAGAAACACATACCTTATTGAGGAGACACTGCACAGCCCTGAAAGAGAGGTTCAACATGACAGGAATCGGTCATGACTTGCCGCCCAAGGAGAGGCGAGGGCGATAGAGTCATGGGAGGACAGAGCCTGGTGGCCCAGCTGTCAGGGAAGACTTCATGACGGGAGGAGAGCTTGCGTGGGCTCTGCAGGGGAAGAGGACAGGGAGGACGTTCTAGGGCTGAGAAGGTAAAGAGAAAACTTCATGGAACTCCATGGAAGCTCTTTCCTTTGGGAGAGAGCTAATTCAACTTTCAAACTTTTTTTTTAAGACAGGCTCTCACTCTGTTGCCCAGGCTGCAGTGCATTGGCGCGATCATAGCTCACTGTACCCTCTGCAAACTCAAACTTTGGATATTACTCGCTTTGTAATCTCCCACAGACAGAGCATCTCTTGTCCTGTATCCGTTCCCCCAAATAGTCTATGAGGAGTCAGAGCTCTCCAGAACCTGGTGCGACTCTGAACACTGTTACCACCAGCACTCACAATAATGGCAGTGACTACCACTCACCGAATGCTTTCTACACACCAGGCACTGCGCTAAGTGCTTTACAAACATTGATCTCATTTAGTCTTTACAATTACTTTTCCATATAGGTACTGTTATTAGGTACTACTACTGTTATTAATATTGTTTTAATTAACACTATTATTAAGTACTGTAATTATTACTGTTATTAGGTACTACTATTATTCCCACTTTATAGATGAGGAGATTAAGACCCACAGATGTTATTTGCCCATATGGATAATAATTGGTGGAGCCCAGGCTTAAACCTACACATTGACTCCAGAGCTCTCACATTTAACCACTATATATAGGATCTCACAGTCCATAAGTATGTCTCATCCAATAAGACAGTGTATGCTAAATTTCTAGGAGGGTGTACTATCCAGCTCCCCTCTGCTCTTCTTGAAGTAGGAAAGCCTAGCTCAAGCCTCACCTTCTCTCTAAGACCCTCCCCAACCCCTCCAGCCCTCACAGAGCGGCACTTTTCCTGCATTCCTACAGCTCTTGTTACGTGTGCCGCTGACTTGGCATCTCAGGTCATTATCTCATTCAAATGGGAACATCTTGTCTCTCCAACAAGCCTGCAAGTAACCCCGGGTAAGGACATGTCTTACTTCCTGAGGCAAGAGAACTGCTTGGTGAATTGGGTCGAATGACTCCTCCTCGCCTGCCCTCTCCAGGTACTTCCTGTTGGTGCAGAGTAGGCAGCTTGTCCTCTGGAAGGCTCTGGTCCAGACTTCCAGGCGGGCATGCTGGGTGCTCAGTTATCTTGGCTGTCTGCCCCTCTGCACACACCCCCTTCCTCACTGCATCAATACCCTCATTCTCTCACCTTTTCTTACCTGGCAAAGTTAAATCTTGCAGCTCCCCACCACCTTCCTGACGGGGGCTGTCTAGCTTTTGACTGTGCAGAGAGGTCACTGCAGCCTATTCCCAGAGAACTCCTGGCCCCATCCCAGGTCCCTCACTTGGGCGGAGAAGTGGCTTCCGGGTGTGCTGCCCCAGAATGTCTCTGCGCAGCACAGGGGGATGGACTGAGCCCCAGCATGGAGCAGCATCTATTGTCCAGACCCCCTCATGCTTTCCCCATCAACTGCCATCTCTGAGAAGCAATCAATCCACTCTGCAGTCATTCCCTTGGGGGGCCTGGGGACAGATTGATGGGTCTAGTTGTTTTATTATTAGCCAGTGTACGTTAAGTCAAATCAATAAACTTCACAGGTCTCCCCAGATTGCTCCAGAGGCGAGACCTAGTGGCATTCACCTCAATAGATTCAGACCCCTGCCTAAATAAAAAGCAATAGTCACCTGGAGAAACAGTTTGATTTCTTTTTGAGAGAATCTTAGTGCCCTTGAGCCTGTCATGACTTAAATCAATAATCTTAACAGCTTCCAAGAAGAAATCAGTTGCCTTTGGGGTGTCTCCGTGCCACTGCCTGGTCTCCCTGACACACGACAACTGTAGATGCCTGGACCGAACCAGGCAAGGCCGTGAGGACCCACACCTGTAGATGCCTGGACCGAACCAGGCAAGGCAGTGAGACCCACACCAGGCCCTCCACACAGCCCTGGCGGTCCAGGCAGTTCCCCTTCTGCAAGCATCCTCTTTACCCTGCCCATTGTCCCAGATCTCCTCATGCAAGACTCTCCAGGGACCACCTCTGCTCTGCAGCCTCCAGGCCCTTCCCTACCAGGCTGGCTAATGAGGAGCTGGCCTTCCTCGTCATTTTGAGGGTGAATGTGATAGTCCCTCCAGGTGGCACTTCTGTGCATTTACAAGATTACTAGGAAGCAGAGTAAAAATGGTGGTAGCAGTAATAGTAGTATTGATACTACCTCAGTGGAGTGGCTACAATAATGAAAATTTCAGGCCTGGGGGGGATCTCTATCTTGGGCCACTTTTAAGTTATATGTTAGAGAAAGTCACCATCTCTGTCCACCTAGGGCTGGCCACAATAGGGCCCAGCCTCACCCCATCTGCCAGGGCTGGCTTAGGGGTCATCCCCATGGCCTGGGCTTTGGACCCTTCCTCATAGTCTGGTCTGTCTTCATGTCCCCATTTTGCAAGGGGTAACCATGATGGAGCCAGCAGGAGAGCAGAGTCATCTGCATCCCTCTGCCCAACGTCAGGGTCCTGTGCCAGTGAAAGCCCCCAAGTAACCCAGCTGGAATGGTGGCTACAAAGGCCCTCACAATATTTTCTTTCTCTAATGGGAACAAGACCCACCACTTGTTGGCCTGTGGAATCAAACTAAACGCCAGGCGTTGCGTCATTGCTCCAAAGCCCATTCTGTGTTGCCAAGATGGACTCTCAAATCAGGGCACTGAGTGGTGAGAATCAGGTTGTCTCAAAACTGTTCCTACTTTGGATGAAGTTTTAAATAAAATGTCAGGGGAAACCCTTTCCCCATGTGGTCCCTGCACTAGAAAGACTCGGGGGCTCCTGCCGCTTGGCTCACACCAGCCCAGAAGCCATCCCCACCTGCAAAACTGAGACCGACCCTCGGTGGCAGACCAGAGACACTGGGCAGATCAATCTGTAACATCCCCTCCTCTATGTGACGACTTTCAACAATAATCATGCAGTGAAACAGATAACACAGAAATCCCCCCTTATCCTCAGAGGACACATTCCGAGACCCCCCCCCCCCAGTGGATGCCTGAAGTCACAGACAGCACCAAACCCCACAGATACTGTTTTTTCTTTTATACATATGGACTGTCCAGCGTGGATACCCTGCACAAAGGGATGATTCACACCCCAGGCGGGACAGAGTGAGACAGCGCAAGATTTCATCATGCTACTCAGAACAGCATACAATTTAAAATTTATGAATTGTTTACTTCTGGAATTTTCCACTTAATATTTTCAGACCACAGTTGACCAGGGATAACTGAAACCACTGAAAGCAAAACTGCAGAGAAGGGAGGGCTACCATAATAGTGGCCAGAAAAGGAATGCAGACAGTGACAGGGCTCTTTCCTTGAGCTTCATATATACATAAAACCGTGCCAGCAGAACAAATAAATAAGTGTTAAAATATTAAAAAAAAAGAAAAAGTAATGGATTGATATGTTTTAATTACATCAATACTTTTAAAAACTGGAACATACCTACAGATTGGTCAGCAATGAATAATGTTATAGTTTCTGTTTTTGAGGCTTAAGCTTTAATTTGTTGATGACTTTGTCAGAATTGATTTCACATGCTCATGTTCAAAAGTTGATCTCTTCACTCATAGTCAATTACTAATTTTAAGTTAGAAAAATTTCTTTTACATGAATCAATAGATATACAAATGGAAAGTTTTAAATGTAAGGCTAGGTTTAGCATAGATTCATAAAAATCCCATTTTATAATTAATTTCAGAAGTTACAAGACTATCCATGTACTTGTTTCTTGGGGATCAATTACAACTGCTTTCAAATATCTCCACAGTCAAAAAAATTTCCACTAGGATAGCTTCACCAGAAATTTCTATTTTAGTTGGTAAACTTCTGAAGTTTTTTCTCCTGTAAGAATCAGAGAAACTGGCTGTGTGGCAGTCGATATTGGCATTATTTGATCTGTTGCTTTAGGACAAGCATCTAGTTCTTGATGAAAATAGTCAAGCACTTAAACCTGGTCCTTTTGAGTTCAGGCAATGGTCACATGGAACAACAGAATTGAAACTAGGATTCTGTTTCCTCATCTTACAATCATGTGCTGGCGTTATTTATTTTGAATGTATCATTTAAGCACAGGACTACGTGGTTCCACATGGTTTGGAACCCAAATGCTTGTGGGTGAATCCACTTAAGTCAGGGGTTAATTCTCCAACTTATGTTCATTAATAGATGTTATTTAAACATATTAATTTGCAGCTTACATTGTTAAAACTCAACAACAGCCCATAACATTATTTAGAACTTAGACCAACAAAAGATTTTTTTTCAAGGACGAATATTTTTATCACTGACATTGTTTAGAATTGCCAGCACATGGTGATAACAAAAAGCAGACAATTTTAGTTTGTTTTAAAATTGGCTGCAGACAATGCACGCATTATAGCCTGCACCTGGGATGGAGGGATCCCACTGCTTGTCCCACCCCTGGTACCCCAGTGCCTCAAATGAGGAGCAGGGACAACTGCAGCTGAAGCCACTGGCAGGCTAACCTATGGGCCTGGCCTTCAGAACCTTTCAAGGAGAGGCTTTGTGACAACTCAGGTCACAGACCCATTTTGCTTGGCTATAATGTTTTTAAAAAACAACCACCACCTTTAAAAAAAAAATAAAAAGCAAAAACTTCACTGTCTTCTGGCAGGGTGTGTATTTTTAGTTTGCCACAGTCCCCACCACTCCTTATTGTCTACCCTGTCTAATTTGCCCACTTAAGTTATCTGCCTGGCCCACGTAGGCATCTGAGTTTGTGACCCCTGCTTCTAGACTGGGTTTCTAGAACTGCCCTGAGATTAACCTAAATGTTTTCCAGTTATTTCACTTTCTAGGGTTTGCTCTCCTCTCCTCTGCCCTCACTGGACATAGCTCATCAACCTCTTCCTGGCCCCTCAGCTCCACCACTTCAGAGACCCCTTCTCCCTCATGTTTAATCTGGTTGTTTTTCTTCCTGTACATTTCATTTCATTACTGCTACTCAGCTTCAGGAAGGAGGCACTTAAGCAGCCACTAAGTGCTCCTTCTTAAGCATAAGTCAGGCAACTCCCTTCCTTTACGTAGGAACTTTGGTCTTCAGCTTCTTCTATGACACTCCAGGAGGCCAGGAAGGAGGCTACCCTCCTCCTGGTCCCCTTGGAGTCCAGCAAGGGGCTCACTCTCCTGGTTGGCAGTAGGGAAGCAGAAGGGGAGAAACTATTTCCAAGGCCTGGACACACATGCAGAGTCATGCCCACAGTTTGGCTTAATTTAACATCATGCAAAACACATTCCTGGCCAAACTGCCCCAAATTAATTTAGACAATTACTTTCAGCCAGTGGTGTGCTAGGGCCAGCTCATACTGGCTACAGAGAGGCAATGTTAAACGCTCTGGAATTTTACCACAGGTTGGTGTCTTGAAATCAGCCATGGTGGAAGTATTTACACCAAGGGAATTGGATAATGTTATAAACCAAGGTTTTGTGGGTGGGGGAGAAGAACCAGTTTACCAGCATACCACTGCCTTTAGCCCAGCCCAACAGTGCCTTCTGCCCACAATGACTAGAAACTCTCAGTTTTGTTTAGTCTATATCCCTCCGTATGCTTTAGTAGCGGCTGGACAGTGCAGCTAAGAGGGGGCCTCTGGAGCCACCCGTGTCCAAGTCCACATCCTACTGGCGGGACCTTGAGCATAGTGCTAAATCTCTCAGGGTTCCCATACCCATTACCCATCACCAGAGCGAGTCATCACACCTTCTCATAGAATTTTCACAGGATTAAATGACTTAATACAGGTCAAGTACTTAAAGCAGTGCCTGGACACAAAAAATGCTCCACAAACATCAGCTAATAATCTAAAACCGAAATTTCATTTAGTTCTCCCGTTTCAGTTGTGTGGTCAGAAGACGCAAATATCTGCTAACCAATGTAATCCCTGCACTGCTTGCTGAATATGAATATCCCTAATGCCACACTTTTGGGTGAGTATATGCTCTCAAAAAAATAGCAGTGACACATGGTAAAAAGCCTATTAATACTATTATTCTACAATGTGGCTGTTGGTTTTGCAGCTCATTCTCAGAATTAGAAAAATCTCCTCTGTGTTTAGTTTTTATAAATTCTGTTCCTTTTTGTTTCTATTTCATTTTTAAGATGCTCTATATTTTTCACATCCTGAAATCAGGATGGGTATTTCAGTTGATGTATGTGTTTGATGTGGCCGTGTTTCTTTTCCTCTCCCTAAAAGCGGTTATTAAAATCTTGGTGCATCTTACAATCAATGGCGTCTTAGAATCCAGGAAACCCAGTAATAATAGTCAGCAGCAAATCAATTATAGGACACAGAACGCCAGCCTCCGTGTTAGTGTCCTGTCCCCAAGATCAAGATGTCCTGGGGGTGGGGTTCTGTCACCTACGGTTCTGTTCTGCGGAGGCTACCCCCACTTCCTGTAGGCTCATTGTTGGTGGGGGTTTGGCCCAGGCCTGGACGTCTTCTAAGTATGTTTCAATTAAAAGTATAGTCCACTGTCTTCTGGGCTGGGATTTGACTCCTAGAGAAGAAGGCCTTAAGACAAAATGAAAGCAAAGGGAAAGTAGAAACCAGGCTCCCTAAATAAGGGGCAGGCCCAGCTGTGCCAGTCAGAAAACACACATACTCTGCTCTGAGTCATCCCCCTTCCTGGTTCCACATGATTTGCCTACACTTCACACTTTCCCTATGTAATCTCAGTTTCTCCCACCTGGTTTCTTGCCCAAACAGCTTGTGAGGTTTAAGAAGGAGATATCTCTAAAAGACTTGCAGTATCTCCACCAGGGACGGCCTAGGAGAGCAGTTCTGGCTGTGGCGACTCCCCTGGGTGGCGCCTCTTCAGCCCGTCCTGAGCACACAGGTGAGGAGCCACTCCCCTAGGTGTTGGTGTCGCTGTGGACCAGGAGCCCCTGAGCCACACCCCTCAGGCCGCTGCCGGAGTGCAGACTCTCCTGCGTGGGGCTGAGGCACAGCTGCCCACGGGCTCCCAAGGGAGCGGCAGCCCCAGCAGCAGGTAATCTTTGCCTGGGGGCCTTGGGCTGGCCACATAGTAACACTGTGTCTTAGAGCAGGGGCCGGCCACATCAGAAAGACCAACATCGTGATTTAGGGTGGGGCTTTGGGTCACCAAGGTGTCAACCAGGGCTCAGGTGAGCTTCCCTGTTTGGCAACACCCTCTATGAATATTGTCACACATCAATGCCAGGAAAGTAGCACATCCTGACTCCATGGGGAGAAGACAATGGAAGCTCCAGGGTTGGTGATTTCCTGGACTCCACCCAATGCACTTCTTCATGTGGCTGATTTTAATCTCTAGGCTTTCCCCGTAATAAACTCTAACCATGAGAATAATAGCTTTCAGTGAGTTTGGTGGGTTCTTCTAGAAAATTATTGAACCTCAAAGGTGATCTTAGGGACTTTCAAACGTGTAATTGGTGTCAGAAGTGAGAGTAGTCTTTTGGGAGCTATTCCCTCCAAACTTGACAGGTGCCCTAACTCCTGCCAGGATCCGTCCCTCTCCTTCACAGGGGTCTGGCCTGCGTTGTGACCCAAGATCACCCCACCTCCCTGTTACCCTTCACAGGCATTTCCCCAATAAATCTCTTTTTCCACCAATCCCATCTTCGTGTTTGCTTCTCAGTGGACCTGAAGGAGCATAGGTGGTCTGTGAACCACCAGCACTGGAGATACAGAAGCCTGGGTGCCCCGTCAGAGCTGCGAAGTCACATTCTCTGTGGTGGGGCCGGGGGGGTTATCTCCTGCATTCAGGCAGAAAAAGGGAAGGGTCAGAGAGCCCTTCCTGCATCTGCTGTTTTTTCAGTGCCTTTAGCTCAAAATGATCCTTATGCCAAAGTGGCATATTTTGGGGTGGTATATTCTGCCACTCCTCAGATCACATTCTCCTCACAGATACTTTGTAAACCTCCACTATCAGGATCCTGGAATTAAATGGCAGTAGCAGTTGATTGGCCCTTTGTAAATGAATTGAAATGGAGAAATACACATACCTGGCAATTTATAACGTAGGTTTCACCCATTTACAAGTGAGAGAGAATGCAGCATGGATAGTTACACAAGAAACAGAAACGAATGAGAAAGAGATGCCCAATCCCTGCCAACTTGGCAGCCCAGCAGGGTGGCTGGCTCTCTTTTGCAAACCTACCCTGCAGAAACCATAGAGGGAAGCAGGAATCCCAGGAACCAACAACAACAGTTAATAGCAACCAGGCGTGTGTAACCCCTGGGCAGACGGCTCAGACCAGGATCTGGCCTTGGGCACGTACCCACACAATACCAGAGCAAGCAACCAGCACCCCGAGGAATACAGGGCACTGTCACTCCCTCAGAAGAAAAACAGCAAACCACACAAGCCGCAAGTGTTATCTGAAGTAGAAGGATTGATCAAACAGACCAAGAATGTAAAACAAGCCTCAAAAGCATAAGGAGCCTAGATAGAATCAATAACAAACAAGATATTAAACAGAATAAGTAGAAATATTAGGCATGACCAAGCAAAAAACAAGGGGGGCAGGAAGAAACTCTTGGAGGTGACAGATACACTGATGACATTGACAGTGACGAGGGTCTGATAGTTTAACAGGCTATGCTGTTCTCCAAACACGTCAAGTTGTATACATTAAATACGTACAGCTTTCTGCACGTCAATAGTGCCGCAATAAAGCAGTTTAAAACAATTAGGTTGCTCTCATTTGCCTTTGGGCTCTTGGTTAGGGACATAGGTCTCTGATTAAGTAGTATTGCATTTGAAATAAGTGGACACAAACTCTTTTCTGTCCTCCCTTCACCATGCACTAAATCTTCAAGCAGTAAGAAACAGCATTCGGTGGGAGTGGGGTAGTTGTCTTGCGAGTGGGTCGTTATAAAGCAAGTGGGGCCCTTGGTGCTGCTCTCTGGGCTCTCTGTCTCTAGCCCCCACCAGATGCTGACACCATGTTCTTGGACTTCCAGCCTCCAAAACTATGAGAAATAGATTTCTTTTCTTTATTAAGAAAGAAAAGAAAAAAGAAACAGCATTCATTCCCATTCATTTTCATACTGGCCTTTGATTATATGCAGATACCTAGTAGCATGCCATATCTACAGCACGATGTGTATTTGTCATCACAATATGTTTTGTCTTGCAAAAAAAAAAAAACCCTCTAATAGTGAATAAAGGGCATAGTTCCAGGCTGGGACTAAAAGCAGACCCACAGACAAAGCAATGAGTAAAGAGAAAACAAAGTAGAACTGGACAGGCAGATACTGAAGCCACACTCACCACCCCCCACGTTTCCCTCACCCCAAGTTTGGGGTTTTACCTTGAGAGCTTTCTCGTAAAAGGGGTAAATGGAGAGGCTTGGATTCCCCTGTCTCTGGTGTGTCTTAATCTCTGGGTTCATTGTCACCGGACCTGCAACTTGGAAAACCCCCATCCTTCCTGCCTGGTCCTTCGGGCCAAAGACTTCCAAGGAAATTTCTCCTTTCTGAAGCCCTACAGGAGGGACCAACTACACAATTTGCAGGTTCCAATGCAAACTGAAAATACAAGCCTGCTTGTTCAAAAATCATTAAGAATTTTAAAGGCCGGGGGCGGTGGCTCACGCCTGTAATCCTAGCACTCTGGGAGGCCAAGGTCAGGTGTTCAAAACCAGCCTGAGCAAGAGTGAGACCCATCTCTACTAAAAATAGAAAGAAACTAATTGGCCAACTAAAAATATATAGAAAAAAT
Organism: Lepilemur ruficaudatus; assembly: GCA_963574885.1. Lineage (NCBI taxonomy): Eukaryota > Metazoa > Chordata > Mammalia > Primates > Lepilemuridae > Lepilemur > Lepilemur ruficaudatus. Next base: position 13,221 of record CAUYRT010001451.1, read on the forward strand.
TAGCCAGCCATGGTGGCGCATGTCTGTAGTCCCAGCTACTCGGGAGGCTGAGGCAGTAGGATTGCTTGAGCCCAGGAGTTTGAGGTTGCTGTGAGCTAGCTGACGCCACGGCACTCTAGCCCGGGCAACAGAGTGAAACTCTTACTCAAAAAAAAAGAATTTTAGGATGGCAACAGCAGAGCATGAAATCAGGCATGTGCCCCGGTGAGACTGCTCAGGTCATAGTCCAAGAAGCCTACTTGGCCCACAAGGTCTGGGAGCTTGTTGACAAACATTATAGTCCCAGGTAAGAAACTTGCTGTGTTGGTCAGCTCGGGCTGATATTTTAAAAATGCCATTGACTGGGTGGCTTATAAACAACAGAAATTTATTTCTCACAGTTCTGGAGGTTGGAAGTCCAAGATCAAGGCACTGGCAGATTCGGCGCCTGGTGAGGTCCTGCTTCTGGTTCATAGAGGGCACGTTTCTCACTCTGTTCTCACACAGTGGAACAGGGCAAGGCAGCTCTCTGGCCTCTTTTATAAGAGCTCTAACCCCATTCATGCATGTTCTGCGCTCATGACCTGATCACCTCCCAGCAACACGACCTCTCAACCTTGGTGATCAGGTTTCAACACATGAATTTGACGGGGGACACATTCAGGCCACAGCACTTGCTTAACTCAATTAAAATTTCCAGCTTTTACAAAATCTATTTGCTGTTACTGGAAACTTTACCCTAAACCCTAAGTATTAATAAAACAGTCAGTATGACATGTTCGGTTCTTCTTTTAAATACAGTTGTAAATAATAGAAGGTGGATTTTTCATGTGCCATGTGATCTCTGCTACATAATCATGTATGGTTCTTTTTTTAATGTTACATTTCTAACAACTGTTACACAGATATGGTACATTATTCAAGGGGAAAGATGAGACTGAGAAGGATGCTCAGGACATTTGGCTAGGAATTTTCCCATGGGCTGGCCTTGTACAGCTTCCAGAACCCTCTGGGCAGGCACTGGAGTGCTGGCGGCAGCACAGGGCAGCACGTGGCCGCAAGTGTGGCCTCTGGAGTCGGTCTGCGAGGGTCTAGATGCCAACCCCCCCCGACTCGCTAGCTGTGCGACTTAAGCAAAGAACCAACCTCTCTAATCTTTAGTTTTCTCGCCTATAAAGTCAGGGCATCCATGCCAACTTCATAAGGCTGGCACAATGATTACCTAAAATGATCCATGCAAAGTGCTCAGTACAATGCCAGGTTCATGGTTCATACTTATGCCAAGGAAGCTATTTTTAATATTTTATTTCTCCTCCACCCTGGTAGACCTGGGAGGATCCACAGGGCTCAGCAGAGGCAGTGTCTACAGGCAGGTGTTTTACGATGGTGTTTTTAAAATAAGATTCTTTTTTGTTGTAAAAGTAATGACTATTTACTGTGTAAGGTTTGGAAACTATAGAAACGTATAAAGAAGAATATAAAAGTCACCTGTAATCTTACATCCAAATATAACTCCTCTGATTATTTTTAATGACTTTCCTTCCAGATCAATAAACATTTATTTTCTTTCATATGTATTTGTGTTTTCAATTGAAAAATTTTTATATACCAAGAATGTTTATACTGATTTATCACTGTCCTGACCTTTTCTCCATGGCATTGGTCTTCTAAAACATGATTTTTGGCTTAAATTGTATATTATTTTAGTTGTACATACATCTCTAAAACCAAGTACTATATAAAATAACATACTCTGGTAGAAACACGACTTCCTTCCACTCTCACATGTCATGACATTATTGATTCAAATGCTTCCCATGTCTCTTTCCCATCAGTGGCTTTGTCTTCCCCAGAGCCACTCTTTGGGTCGCCTCACACACCGTTCTAGAGTACATTACCTTCCCTTCTGCTTAAAATTTTTGAGTTACAGCACTTTTAAAAAATCTATTTCCTTTTACCAGAAATTTTATCCTAAACCACAAGTATAACAGTCAGTTCAGCCTAAAACAGTTCAGTTCTTTTAAATACAGTGGTAAATAATAGAAGGTGGATTTTTCATGTGCCACCTGATCTCTACAAAATAATCATTTATGGTGCCGTTTTTTAAAAATATTACATTTCTAACAAGCATTAACACGGGTATGGTATATTATTCTAAAAGAAAGATGATTTTTCATTAATCTATAACTTTTCTTCCTAACAGAGTATACTTAATCTGCCCCATTATTAGATATGTAGGTTGTTTTCCATTTTTCACAGTGTTTTTCTTTAACGTGGATTTTTTTTTAAATGATTTGGAGAAGAACTGAGAAAAAGAAACGTCAAGATCCGCTTTAAAGGTAAGCGCTATCTTTGACAGCTGTTACAGTATGATCGCCAGTTCCCTCTACAGGCTTTAGAGCTGATGCTGTTCTTTGACTCTAGCTGGTGCTCAGGGCGCTGAAACCCTAGGCCTGGGGAATTGCTGGTGCAGGGGAGTGGGTGGGACTAGTCTCAAAGCAGCCCCTGCTTGCTCCTTGCTAAGCTCCAGATGCGCCAGGAGCTGCCAGGAGCAGAGGCACAACCCAAAGGGCAAAGTTTGAAATGGGCAAGGAATTTGGCCTCCAGGCACATGTGCGAGCAGGCCGGCATCCCACTGGTGTGCCAGTTCCCGGTACTACGTAAGTCAAAGTTGAAGCCTCCAGGGAGTCACCGGCTGAAGGTAAGTCAGGACTGACAAAAGAGAGGGAATTAGAACAGGGACATCCAGGATTAGAATAGCCCAACAGACAAACCTCGCCAAGGGACTGGGGGACATTGACTGACACAGTCAATACTTGGAGGCCTGAGGGGAACACAAAAGAGAACAACAGACAGCCTCTCTCCTGAACATTCTGCCCAATTGCCTAATACCTGAAGTATCTACCCAGTTGATATTTTGGAAATTATTCAAACCTAGTGGGAGGATGAGCTTTTCTCGGTCATTGAGAATTCAGAATGTCCAGAATAAAGTTAAAGCCAAGAAGCTGCTGAGGAAGTTGGTTTCTGCCCACTGGTGCGCTGGTGATTATCAACAGGCTCTCAAGTATGTGTGTTGGGGAGGAAGGGGATGGGAAGCCCCCACTAGTAGCATGTGCCAATTTCCATGGTGGTGTAGATACTCCCACCATGCCCAGTTTCAGGTTATCAACATGATGTCACTGGATGCAAAGCTGTGAAGAAGTGTGCAGTGGTGGGGCTCATATAGGACTTCCACCACGCAGATACATAACTTCAGGAGAATAGATAGTAGTTAAGTGTAGTGAGATAAGTGCAGTGGCATGATCATAACTCACTGTAACCTCAAACTCTTGGGCTCAAGTGGTCCTCCTGCCTCAGCCTCCAGAGTAGCGGGAACTACAGGACACCCGGCTAATTTTTTCTATTTTTTGTAGACATGGGGCCTCACTATGTTGCCCAGGCTGGTCTCAAACTCCTGGGCTCAAGCGATCCTCCCACCTCAGTGTTGGGCTTATAGGCATTAGCCACTGAGCTCAGTCTATTTTCAATATAATTTATTTAATTGTACTTTTGTATATGTTAATTTTTAATAATGAGTGTCTAATTGCCAGCTTACAAAATTTCTGAAAATTTACCAATCGGCTTCTGTGAGCCAGTGCAAGTCAGCACACCATTTGCCTTTCACCATCCCCTATCTCCGGCATGTCTTTGTTCCCACGTCGCTGTAGAGCCAGCAGAGCGACCGTGAAGAGAGGAAAAGGTCATACTGAATTTGAATGATATGTGGGCTGTCCTCTCATTTCCCCATTCCTCTGATGAGCCAACTCTAGACCCTTCTTTAAAATTTGTTTTAATTATGAAATATGGCAGATGTGCAACTAAAAAAAGGTATAGACAAGATATACTGAGCATTTGAGAATGACCCAGTTTGACAAGATATAACATTATAAATTTACATGAAGCTTCCTGTGTATTCTCCTACTCACATCCCCCTCCCTCCTCAGAGGTCACCACCGTCCTGATTCTGATGTTTACCATTACCACAGATATCTTTATAATTTTAGTACATACAATGTATATTACATACTACCTAGTACATATGTACGTACGTATATGTATACATACATATACACATTTTTTTCTCATCAATGTTGTAACAAAACAGCATTGAACAAAAGGACATTATTTGAAGACCTGTTGTAAGTCATTTCACTTAAAGTTGCTTTCAAAGAACCTATCAGTGACCTTAAGTGAAGACTTAATGTATATGTATATATAGTATTGTTTTCAGTCTGTTTTTATAAATATAAAACCACAGAGAACTCAGAGTCCAACTTGCTTGAATTTTAATATCTCTTTTATTGATATTTTTAAAAAGATTCTGTCTGATTCTGAAGAAAAGAGCTTGCCCCAAACAGGTTTGGGGGTGGAACTATCCCCTTTATTTCTAGTCTAAGGATAGGTTAGAGAAGACAGATGCCTGATTGCCCATTTCAGGATGGAAATAAATGCTAATGAGCAAAGAGGAATCTTTTCTGAGACTTCCAGATGTTGGCCTGTCTTGTTTCCCTATGAATGCCATTAATAGCAGACAATGGATGTCACCAGAGTTTCCGTCTTCTGGTTTTTCATGGTCATTCTTTATAAATGCCACCAGGGAGACATCTTATTCATTGAATCCTTTACTAACAGCAATTTCTGTCAAAGAGGTAAGAGTTTACATAGTATTTCTATTTTATTCCTTTTAAAAAATGACAAAACATTGACAAACACCAAGACAGGAAGATGTTATTTACGAAGATGGTTGTAAGCTAAAAATCACAAGATGGAGATTTGTGATTCTTTATCGAACTTGATTATAAAAGTTTTTATCGAGCACTGTCAGACTCATGAGCTGGGGAGAGGCTTCAGATTTATAACTTGGTCCTAAATGGGAAACAGCAGATATAAAATCTTGGAATTTAATATCAGCTTTGAAAATGTTAAATTGAGAGTTCGAGCAGTTTTCACTTTATGAACTGGCACATTGTAGAATGCAAGGGCTATATTGATTTCTGACGGAAAAGGCTGTCTCTAAAATGGATGTGAGCCTTTTCATATCCCATTTCATCCGAAAGGCACATTTTAAGCGATGTCCTCTTCATTTCCATTCAGTGCTGTGTGACTTAATTGGAGAAGAAAGCAAACAGCTTTGCAGAGGAGGACCTCTCCCTGAGAGCCTGTTGGGGGTCACCGCAGGGGTGAAGAACAGAACTAAAGAAACCTGCTAAGTGACATGAAGTTCATGTGGCGAATTTTTTTCCCCAATGTTACAGTTCAAAGCAGATTCAAAGCCCTCTCCTTGGGTTATTTTTGCAATGGAGTGCCAGGAGGAAATGGGTCCTTTGTGTCACTCCTTAACTTTTTCACCACCGATCCCTGCCTGGAGAGACCTCTTGCCTTTCTGGGAATGCAGAGCTCTCAACTCAGAGCTCTTGGGGGTGGGAGGGCCCCAGCCATCCCTGGCCTGGTGAGCAATGAAGGACAAGTTCTAGGAACATGCTTAGCCATGCAGAAACCCACTTTGGCATATGTTCTGCATGCCATTAGATGAATTACCAGGGTAGCTTTTGTGCTTAGAATTCTAGTTCACTGGTGTCTGTGTAGAGACCTAAAATTGGTTGGCAAAAAAAGCCATCTCAAGGAAGACTTAGAGTAGCCTCTGTCTTTTGATCAAAGGATGTTGGAAAGGAGCTTCTACCCTAAAAACATCCTCCATGTTAGTTTCCTATGGCTGCCGTTACATATTACAACAAATTTAGTGTCTTAAAACAACACAAATTTATTTTCCTACAGTTCTGAAGGTCAGAGGTCCAAGATGGGACTTACGAGGCTAAGATCAAAGGCTGCATTCCTCCTGGAGGCTCTGGGGAGAATTGTTTCCTTGCCTTTTCTGTCTTTTAGAGGCCTCCTGAATTTCTTGGCTAATGGCCCCTTCCTCCACCTGCAAAATGCATCAATCCAAAATCTCCTTCTGCTGCCACCTGTCTTCTCTCCTTCTGCCCCTGCTGCCTACTCTGAAAGGAGCCTTGTGATCACACTGGGCCCACTCAGTTAACCCAGGATGATCTCCACTTAGCAAGATCTTTGATTTAATCACATCTGCAGTGTCCCTTTTTCCATATAAGGCAGCAATTCACAGGTTCTGGGGATTAGAAGGCGTACATCTCAGGGGAGGGGTCGACAGCCACTCACATCTCCCCACCACTAAACTGAAATTTTGCCAAAGGAATCTCTGAGTCTTAAATTTTGTACATTTAAGAGTCCTTTTTAAAATGCAAACATTTCTGGTAAACCTGATGCCAAGGGAGCATTGGAGAGAGCTCTGGCCTGCCTTGAGTTCCCCTCTGCCCTTAACCCTTCTACTCAGTGAGGTTGAATTAGACTGGCTGACGGAGGCTCCTGTGAGGTGCCCCCACTGTGGCCCTACTGACCACAAGAAAATGAGGAAAGTAAGATTATAAGGTTGCATTAATAGATTCATCACTTAGCTGATCAGAACAGAGACACTTAAAGTCACCTGAAAGAGAGAGAATGGCTCCTGGACCAGGAAGACTGCTGTGTGACCAGATGGAAGGAATTGTTCTAGAACATCTCAAGCAGAAGCAAGGTAGCCCAGCGAGGAAGCCTAGGAAAGAGGAAACACGACGCCCGCAGTCCCATGGGCCAGATATCTCTCTCTGCCCCTCTAGATCTGCTCTCGGCCTTCTCTACCCTGCCCCGTGGTCTGAGAGGCTGGCCTCTTGCAGACTCTGTCACCTGGGCCCTCGGGCTCCCAGGTGCATTCAGCCAAGGATCAGAGGACAGGAGCAGGGAAGCCAGGGTATTTCTTCCCCGGGCTCCCTCCCTGATAGACTGTGTTTTGCAGGGGCTGTATTCCCAAACCAAAGCCACAGATCGTGTGGCAATGCTCGCCCTTCCCACCGAACCTGTAGCTCCCTCCAGGTCCTGGCAGCTTCTTCTTCCTTTTGCCCTGGAGATGGTGACGACTCCCACAGTTGCTAGATTGGGGGTGTTTCAGCATCCCTTACTGATTTTGAAATATGCTTGAAAAGAGTCCGTTCCTTAAACTCTGCAATTACTACCCCCTTTTGAGTGTGTCATTTATTTCCTGCCTGGACCTAGTCTGATACCTGCCATATCTTAACACTACCCAGAAGAGAGCATGCCTAGTTTAATAGGGCATGTGTGCAATCATGGTGGCAGGCAGTCCTTCACTGTGGAGGTGACATCCCCAGACCCTAGTGCTCAATGCTACCAAACTCTGGTCTTCCCTGTCTAACTCCCCCTGCACTGATTCCAGGAGCTCTGAACAATCAGCCAATACTTTTGGATACTCCCCACGTATCCTCTGGTCCCTCGAGAGGAAGGTTCTGGTCAGGCTAAAGTCAGCTCAGCAGGTTTATGTCTTATTGCACATTAATAATTTGGCCTTTTTGTTTGCACTTCTCTGTTTGAGCTTCATTACTGTGAGTCATCATCCCTGCTCCTAGTCTAATTAGGGGCATGAGAAGACAGAGCGTCTGGACTAGCAAGGCTGGGGACAGACCAGACGCCGGACCACAGTGGATGTCCCAAGGTAGATGCCACCTTGCAAGGCCGCCTGGTGGCCAGGCCCTCTGGCATCTCTGCAATATCTGTCTCAGCACACGCTTGCTTTCAGACTTCTGCAGCCTTTAATATCCTCCACTGGTCTATTTTATGATCCTCCCCCAGGCCGTTATCAGCTAACACCTTGCAGGGATTATGACAGCTGGCTCAGGGTAGGAGCACACAGAAATGGGACATGGCTCAATGCTTGAAGAAGGAGGTAAATGGGTATGGGGAGGATGAGTTTGATGAAGAAAGAGGCTGACAATAAAGGGACTGTCAACCTGACCAGCTTCATTTTTTTTTTTACAGCTTTCCCTGGACCTTTCAAACCTTATTGTCTCCCTGTGGGTCTGTGTTCTAATCTTGGCTCTGCCCCTAATGACCTACCTGTGTGACCCTTATCTTCTCCAGATATCTGTTTCTCAACTGAAAAAGGAACAGTAAAAAATCAATGAGTCTATTCTTGATGCATTTATCATGTTATAGTCAAGTTTTTTTAAAAAATATCCATCGTGGTGGCACTGAGCTGGGAAGTAGAGATTCAGTCTGAAGTGGGCTCTTCAGGCTTTAGAATACAGGAGATCAAATGAACATATGCTTGGAATCTAGCTCCACTGTGTGACCCTGGGCAAGTTACTTAACCTCTCTGAGCCTCAATTTGTTCATCTGTAAGGCAAGAGTAATGTCACCTACTTTGTGTGATTGTAGGGGTTATATGAGATAATGTAAGCCAGACATAAGCTGGGACTCCACATTACCTGGTCTCTGCATGGAGTTACATTTAAAGAAGACAGTTCTAAAACCAAATGTCATTTATAAAGTTTTCTAATTGCACTAGTGGCACTCAAAAGACAAAGGGGATCCAATTTATAACCATAGCAACATTTCTTAAAATCTCTTCTTCTACCCAATTCCTTTATCCCCACCCATCTGCTCCAGAATCTCAACTCTAGAAGCTCCACAAGACTCCCCCCACCACTAGACTTGCCAGATTTAGCAAAAACAAAACCAAATAAAACAAAAAAAGATGCTCCACTAAATTTGGATTTCAGATATGCAATGAATCCTTTTTTTAGTATAAATATGTCCCATGTAATATTTGGGACATACTTATGCTAAAAAAATACATACTTACACTGAAAAATTATTTGTTGTTTATCTGAAATTCATATTTCACTGATGTCCCACATTTTATCTGGCAACCCTACCCAATACCCAATCCACAAAGTATTTTTCTGCTTTTCACTCCTCCCATCTTGTATTTGTTATAGATGTCAACTTAGCTCACTAAGTATGTTTTTCTCACTTTATTTTTAAATTTTTGTCCACACTCTGCCCATTACCAGCATTCCCCGCAATAAAGGAGAGCTCTGGAGCTGCCCCAGCAAGAAGAATTGCTCCACTTCCCCCACCTCTCCAACCCTCCCTCCCCGCACCCATTGCCCTGATTCTACATTTTTAAAAAGCACAGTAGCCAGGCAAACCCTTAGAAGGCAGGAGAGAGGAAGAAGCTAATTGGACAAAGACAAAATTTTGTCAGTGCTAGGGAGTGAAGGCACAGCTCTCATGCAATAATAAATAAAGTATTTAGCACAAGGTCTAGGATATAATAAACACACAATACCTGCTTCTTACTCTTCCTCCTCCTCATTAGTATTATTAGATAGACATCCCTTCCCATCCTCCCAATGATATCCAAGGCCTGATTCTTTACAGACCACTCCAGGGAGCTTACAAGCTTAAAAGAGGCTGCCCGCTCCATTGCTCCCTCAAGAGACACTGTGGGGGTCCCAAGCCCTCTACATCCGGGTCCTTCCAGCCCAAGTCCCCTTTCCTCCAGGAACTGTCCCAGCTCCCTAGCTTGGAAGCCACAGATAGTCACAGCCCCCCTCTGGTCACAGGGTTATGCGATCTGCTCTCCCCCGCCCCTCCGGACCCAGGAAGTTCAAGATTTCCAAAGGTCCCCAATGAGCCCAGGGTCCCCTTCCAGGACAGTGGCCTCCGTTCTCTTTAGAAGGTGCCTCAGCCCCACTGCTGCTGAAGCAGTAATGCTTCTCCATCCCAGGGCCACCTGAGGGAGTTAAATTCCCATTACAGAAACAAAGCCCGCTGAACTGAAAGCGATGTTGGTCCCTAGCGCCAGCAAGAGCCTTGCCTCATCCCCAAAGGGGTGCCAGGCCCATTAAAGCTTTTCACAGCTGATTGCTCACCTGCTCTTCATTTTCCACTGCACTCGGCGCACTAAACAGTGTCCTGGAAGAAGGACCCAGCAGAACAAGCCGACAAAATCGAACATTTCCCCCTCAGTCCTCTTTGAGGTAGACCCTCCAGGCTGACTCGATGGGGGAGAGGCAGCTCCATTTCCTTCCTTTTTGTTCTTCTAAGAATGAGAATCCAATCTGGGACGGATCAGAGCCAGGGCTTTAAACCATATGGCACCACAGTCATTTCCCTTATAACTACCAAGGAGCTGCTCCACTGTTCTTTCTTCCCATATCATTGCTATTAATATTTCCCAAAAAGCATCAGAAGAAACAAAAGCTTTTAAAAAAGTCTGTCACTTCCTAATTTCAATTCATTTTAAGAAATATAGGCTTTGAGGGACCAACTCACCTCAGGGGACACAAAATACGGCAAAGCCAGTGTCTGTCCTCCTGAGGGTCACAGCTCTGGGAGAGACTCAGACGTAGCAGCACAAAGGCGGGCAGCCCCGTGGTGGCAGCGTGCGGCCGTGTGCGGCAGGAGCAGGGCCTTGAAAAGAAGGGCAGGGTGAGATGTGGGGTTTGGGCGTTTTGTTGGGGTTTTTTGTTGCTGTTGTTTTATGCGTATGTGTATTTGTGTGTGTGTGTGTAGGTGTATGTATGTGTTACTTTCTCTCATCTTCTCTTTCCCCACACTTTTATCCTCAAATCCATCCCTCCCAATTCTGCTACTGAGATTGCTGAACTTGAACTTTATAATCCTCCAAACCTCTCAACATTCCTCCCACCTCTGACTCTAGAGAACAGATCATTTGGTCTAACTTTTCCTTTTTGTCTGTAATAGGTGCAGCATGCAATATATGTTTTTTAAATTATTTTTATTTTTTAGAGATGTGGTCTCACTATGTTGCCCAGGCTGGTCTTGAACTCCTGACCTCAAGCAATCCTTCCACCTCAGCCTCCCAAAGTTCTGGAATTACAGGCAGGAGCCATTGCGCTTAGCCATATATGTAATATATATATATATATATATATATATATATATATAAATTTAATTGCAACCTTACTATGGTAAGCACTAGGAAAATGGCTCTGGAAAACAGCCATGAGCAAAACACCTAGACCCCACCTTCATGGAGCTTAACAAAGCAGTGTTTGAGAAAAGAGTTTAAAATGCACATACTTTGAAGGTGAACAGAGCTGGACTGTCTTACCATCCATGAGAACTTAGGCCAATTAAATTTTCTGTGACTCAATTTGATTTTTTGTTTGCTTGCTTTCAGTTTCTCTAGAGATGGGGGTCTCACTATGCTATGTTGCCCAGGCTGGTCTCAAACTCCTGGGCTCAAGCGATCCTCCCACCTCAGTCTCCCAAAGTGCTGGGATTACAGGTGTGAGCCACCGCACCCAGCTTAGTTTGTAGACACGTAAAATGACCCCATGGGCTTGTTATGAGGTTGAGAAGAGATGTTCCTAAGTGCTCCGTGTGTGTCAGCATCTACTACTAGTGTTAACGGTGGTATATTAGCCGTCATCATCATATTGGCACCTGATGATAATACCGACAGCATACTGTTTGCTGTTTTCAAATTGTTTTACGTATGTCTGTTTCATTTCACCAACAACATCATAAGCCTCTTTAGGGCACAACAGCAGGAGACATATCCTAAGTATTCAACAAATAGCTATTGGGTTTCGGTTGTGGGAGAATGTGGAATTTTTCTGCCAAGCCACTGAGGTTGCTCTTTTAGGCCAGAGCAAAGGGGGCCAGAGAATTTCCACGGCTGAAATGCCGAATGCACATGTTTGCTCAGCGCATAGGGCAAAGGGAAAGATAAAGTGAATTCCAATTGGGCTGTGACAGCCTCCTGTGACAGATCGCCTGCGGAGCAGGGGAGAGCACAGCTGAATAAACCCGGGCATAGAGAGAAATGAATGTAGCCGGGGGACACTCAGCGGGATGAAAGACAGTAGGCCAGACTGAGCCTGGAAAGGAGACCTCATTACTGCCCAGAGGGATGCAGGGGCTGCTCTCCAGGGGGAGTAGAGCTCGGGGAATTCCAGGACGTGGCTGCTGATTCCAGGATCAAGCGGAACAGCCACTGAACGGCAACCACCAGCACGGAGGCGGGGAGGGTGTGATCAATAAATGTGTAATCGAGCTGCAGGATGCTGCTTCTCCCTCCCTGTGGAGAGGCGGCTGAGCTGAGGTCTCTGGAGAGAAACCTGTGTGATACTGAGAGATTAGAAAATGTTTCTTTTCCTGAGAGATCCCTGCAGGTGCCTGGCAGGGAGAGGGTGGTTGATAAATAGTTGCCAAAGATTATTTGAGTTCTGTGAATTAGAAACTTATAATGAAGTGTTATAAAGGGATTATCTAGACCAGTCCCTTGGTATCACCAGTGAGGAAAGTCCAGAGAAGTAAAGTGACTTGCCCAGGGTCATGCAGGCACTGAAGGAGCTCATTCTTTGGGAAACCTATCTGCCTTTAGCAGCATCTTTGTTACTAGTGGCTGGAGCCCCGGCTGAACCTTGACCTTCACTCAAGCTGAAATGGCTTCAACACGGTACTTTCCTTTTCCCCAACTCTCTTCCAGTCTGGGTAACGTGGTTGCTTTGGCCTTTCCTCCCCTCTGATTCTAACCACACGTCTTCCAAAGCTGGAGGAGAACCCTTAGCAATGAGCCAACCCACCTTCCTCAATCAAGGTCAGCGCTCATGATTACCATCACTGTCATTATCAGTATCATTATTAACATTTCATTACCAACTACTGGCGAGGCCCGGCAGTGATGCACCAGCTACTATGCTGGTCCCCCGTGTGGAGCTATTAGAGCAGGCCTGCCACTCTCCATCCCTTGCTAGACACCACAGGCCTCCCCCCTGCAGGCGGCCAACAGCCAGGCACAGGCAGAAAATACACTGAGTTGATGCTTGCCTCAAGCTGAGTCATAAGGGCTCAGACGGGAGTCTGAAGGAAGGTGAGGGGAGCTGCGGCTTTGTGAGCAAACCGGCTCAGACAGAGGCGGGAGGAAAATCGCTCCCTGCCCCTCCTGCAGACAGAGCCCCGGGTGAGCCTCAGCCTGCCATTTTACTGCTGATTTTTAAAAACTGCCCATTGTTGCCAATCCTCTGTTTTATGTCTTTTAATTGTTTTAAAATTGTGCACTCTGTACCCTGAGGTGATTTCAGCACCAGGGGCAGCACTTTATAAAATAAATAGATCATGAGCTGTATCTGCCTCCCTACAGGGTACACAGATGGAGCAAGCGGGGTGGGGGCGGGGAGAAGCCTCTGACGGTTTGGGGGACGGGACACAGACCCTCACTCCTGCCAGGCCCCTGTTTCCCCTGTTCCCCCTACAGTGCCACTCTGAGCTTCCAAGCACCAGCAGGAGCCAAAAAGTTGGAAGCTAGGTGGTTGCATGGGTCATTTGGAAACATCTGTGGACTTCGCTGCTACCCAAGCCAGCCAAAAAGATGGAGCACCCGAAGGGATTGTGCCCTGTGTGGAGTTTTAGAGACACATGCCCCTTAATCAGGAGGGGAGAAGTACAATTATAAAGAAAAATCTAGAACCACATCTTCCCAGATCCAACTGAAAGGACCAAAGGCCAAAAGGCTAACCAGGAGCTGTCCACACTGTCTATGTATACATGGCTAAGGGGACAGCTCACAAATTCTTCCAAGAAATCAAAGAGGAAGAAATACTTCCAACCTCTTTTTATGAGGCCAGAGTTAGTTACCCTGATACCAAAGCCAGACAAGGACATCACAAGAAAAGAAAATTACAGGCCAATATCTTTGATGAACATATGGATCAAACATCCTCCACAAAATACTAGCAAACCAATCCAACAACACATTAAGAGAATCATTCACCGTGATCAAGTGAGATTTATCCCTGGGATACAAGGATAGCTCAACATACACAAATCAAAAACTGTGATACATCATATTAATAGAACAAAGGATAAAAATCACATGATCATCTCAATAGATGCAGGAAAAAATTGATAAAATTCAACATCCCTTCATGATAAAAACTCTCAAAAATTAGGTATAGAAGTGTTAGGTAGGCAGCAAGTGACCCCCAGTGTTAGGGACAGAAAAATAAAAGGTAATAGAATGTTGGCGACAGAAAAATAAGAGATAATAGATTGATAAGAGCAGAAAAACAAGAAGGAGGAAATAGTTAAAGAAAAACAATAAAAAGGAAATAGTTACAGAAAAATAACCAGGGAGACACTTATTTCAGTCTTAAAGAATGAGTTAATTAGACCGTAGAACAGTGACCACCAATCAGAATATAGAAAAACACCATAAACAGTGACTCTCCCCATCACACGTATAGGAGAAAGGAATGTCTGGAATATAACCTTTAAGTTATGTCCATACCTGGAAAAATCCAGACCCTAAAGCCCGTGACATAACATAAGTAATTAAAGTGACCTTTACATCAACATAAACTACTAGCATATAGAAGGAGAAACATGGAAGAAGACAGTGTCTTCTCCACTCGTGGAGACAGACCCATTTCCCCTTAGGAAATGCACTTTCGCTTTGCACCGTTAAACTTTCCTTACAATAAATTCTTCACCCATAGTTGCTGAGTGTATGTCATCTCTCTCCACCCGTGTGCCAAGGCTTGCAATTCCTCCAAGCCAGGAGCCCAAGAACTGGGGAAACACTTCAAAGTCCAGCCATGGACAGGACCATGACACCAGCCCGTTCTGGGGACAAAGGCGAGCACCCGAGCAATTGCCACACCCGGGGAAAGAGGGAACACCCTACCAGTCTACTAATCAGAAATTAGCACACCAAATGCAAAAGAATGCAGAGGATTCCCTAGCCCAAGGGCCAAGCGGCACAGGTACAATAATGTCTGGAAGGTGACCTAGAACAACCTAAGGCTAGTTATCATGTCATTAGCTTAAATCTACATTGTGGTTCACCACCTCCCATATGTGCTTTCAGAGAGGATCATGGGAAATCCACGTGTGTAGTAAGACTTAGGTTGTATAACTCCCAATTGTCCATCGAAGTGTTCCAATGGTGACGTTGGAACCACAAGGAGGGCCCAGTCTAGACGCTATAAAACAAGACCCCAGACCATAATCAAGGCCCTTTTGTTACTACAGGGAGTCGGTTTGTCGTCTACAGCTAGTGTATCTTGCTCTTACTCTGTAAACCTATCTTGTCCTTCCTCAATAAACTTCATTTCACACTTGCCTTGTTTTTGGTGTGTCTGGTCATTCTTCAGCCAAGAGCACACCAAGAACCAAGAACAGACTACGACCTGACAGAAGGAATATAACCCAACACAATAAGGACCATATATGGTAAACCCACAGCTAACATTATACCCAACAGTGAAAAACTGAAAGCCTTTCCTGTAAGATCTGAAACAAGATAAGGATGCCCTCTCTCACTGTTTCCATTCAACTGTAGGGGAGCAAAAAATAGCTTCCCTCCTTCCTACCAGGTTCCTTGACTGGGCCACAAATTAACATAAGACAGATCAACAGGAGAAAAACCATACTTAATTACATGTATATACATAGGGATCTCACAAAATATAAGGTTTGAAGAAGGGCCAGGTGATTGAGGCTTGTACAGCATCCTCAGCTACAGAAAGGAACAGGGGCTTGGGTCATCTGGGGGGTGGCAGTGACAGAAGTGCTGGGGGGAAATGTGTGCTGTACAAAGGCTTTCTCATTATGCAGATGGAGTCTCTCCGGTCATAAACGTTGTCTGGAGCAGTTCCCAGAGGAGGTGACAGTCTGTCAGGGTTGGTGTCAACCTGCGGTCTCTTCTGTGATTGAGTTGATAAGATTCCCAGGGAGGGGATTCCTGATAACCAAGCTCCTTTTGGAAGATCTCTCTCTAGGCAGGTAAGGGGGGCTCAGAGAAAGCCCTGTCTGCTTGGGCTGGTCCCCAAGTGCCTTCAGTTCAAAATAATCAGCATAATAAAGCATTATGTCTTAGGGTGGCATTTCCTGAACTCCTTCACAACCTAGTATGGGAAGTCCTTGCCAGAGCAATTAGGCAAGAAAAGGAAACAAAAGTTACCCAAATAGTAAAGTAAGAAGTGAAATTGTCGCTGTTGGCTGATGACATGATCGTATGTGTAGAAAAACACTAAAGAGTCCACCAAAAAACTGTTAGAACTAATAAATGAAATACAGGAAAGTGGCAAAATATAAAATCAACACACAAAAATTAGTAGCATTTCTATACGCTAACAATGAACTATTCAAAAAAGAAACCACAAGAATAATCTCATTTACAATAGCTACAGCCTGATGAAAAAGGCCTGGGGGGTTCTTTGGGGTCAGATCTAGATGCCAGTTCCCACACTGCCACTTCCTCCTTGTGTCATTTAGGGCAAGTGGCTTCACTATTCTGAGTTTAAGTTACTTCATCTCACTTAGTTACATGGTGGCAATGGTGATGATACCTTCTTCACATGAGTATCGGGAAAAGCCAAAGGAGTTGGGTAAAGTGCTTACTTAACCAGATGCCGGGCACATGGCAACAGTAGATATTAGTTATTGTTGTTATTGTGTATTTAGTGCTGTATTAGTCAGCCAAGGCAGAAGAAGAAAAAGCAGAAATAGTCACTGTCACTGAGGCATACGTTCTCCCAAACTCCGGCCTGTCTCCTCTCTGCCCACCCAAATCTGACTTATCCTCAGCAGCTTCTCCATGCAGGGGAAAGAGCCTGGATTTGTGCCCAGCTCTGCTGATGCCCGCCCTGTGCTTCTGCACATCTCCTAACTTCTCCGAGCCTCAGTTTCCTCTTCTGCAAGATGGAAATCATGATAGAGGCCCTGCTGACTTCATAAGGTTATGGTGGGGCTCGAATGTGAATATCTGTAAATTACCTTCAAAAGCTATGAAGTACTTAAAGAGCAAAAGTCAAGCCCAATCTTATAGGCCTCTCTCAAGTCCCACTTTCTCCTACTTTTTCTGTGAGAGAAATCCAACTCAAACTGTCTTAAGAGGGAAAAAAAGGGGGGTTTATTAGCTCATGCAACTAAAAATCCAGGAGTGAATTCTAGAGTAGTTGGAGCCAGGTTCCCAAAAGAGGGTAATAAAATCTCAGATTTTCTCCTTTTCTCGGCTCTGCTCTCCTTTGTGTCATCTGCACTGAGGCAAGGATGGTGCGAGCAGCTCTCAGCTTGCAACCTACCAGGTTAGTGACCCAAATAGAAACAGTCCACCTTCTCTCGATAGTTCCGCAAAAATCCCAGAGATGAGTCTCAGTGGCCTGCCTTGGGCCATATGCCTGTTGGTGGCCCTTCTACCTACTGTACACAGATTTTACTATTGTATTTTCTGGTAGGATATAGGAACAAGAAGAGAGAGAGCCAGACATAAAGTCCCAGAGAGCAACCAGACATTTGCTTGGTGCTCTGTGGTTGCATCAACACTTTCCATCCCTGCAACACTCTGCCCAGTAATATGGCTCAGAGGGATGAAAGCCTGGACCACGTTGAGAAGGGAGCCCTGCGCTGGCTGAGAAACACAACTGAGAATGATAAAGGGAACAAGAACCCTATCTCCTGACTGGTTAAAGCAAGAGAGTGCTTAATAAACATAATACTACTTGATGGTAAAGTTCTGACAAGGCCACCCACTTAATAACCACAATTCTGACTCTGATTCCTATTCCATTAAGAATGTATGTGAGCCCTGGTCTTCAGCTGCAGTTAGTAGAGGTCATGTTGTTGGAAGCCTGAAGCAGGTTCTGTGCACAGGAGGGCAAATACAGAGTGGGTGCCCCAAAAAACCACAGGTATTTTGATCTAAGTCACAACATTTCAGCCTAATTCCACTTCCGTCCGGGGCCTGACTTCCTCTACCCCATTGCTACTTCCACTTCCAGAATAACACTAATCTCACTGTTTTGTCATATTTCAAAGGCTTTATTCATGCTTATTTCAGGAAACTTAAATAAGAGCATACAGAGGCCCCATGGCCTACTCTACCTCATTGCAAATCCTCATATCCTTTTCTAGGCGTGTGTGTATACTTCATGTAAGATTTTTAAGTGGGATCACACTGTTTCATAACATTTATTAGAAATACCTCTCAATGTCCATAGATACCCTTCCATAGCATTAATTTTAATAAATTCACATTGTTTTTCTATTGAGTGGATGTACCATAAATTATCTACCCAGTCTTCTATGTTTGGGTGTCTAGATTGTTTACACATGTTACTATTATAGTATTCTGTGGAGTCTTTTAAAAGTAAAATAGATGAATGAGCTTACAGTAGTGTTACAGCCTCACCAGATTCATTGCCTGCCGCTCAGGAGGAAGCCAATACACTGAGACAGCAGGGGTTACAGCAGAGAAAGATTTTAATATCACAAGAGCCATGCGAGAAGATGGGAGGAATTTCTTAAATCCATCACCTCAAGAATTTGGCAAAAAGGGTTTGTAAAGCTGGTGGGCCAAGGGCTAGGCAGTTGGCTCTACTGATAGGCTGGGTTCGGGGAGGAACCATAGTGGTGAAGAAATTATATTCTCTTGCTGAGGCAGTTCCTCAGTGGGGGTTGCAAGACCAGTTGAGTCAATTCCTTGGTATGGGCCCCTGGTCTGGGTGGGTCAGCCAGTCCACTGGAATGCAGGGCCTGGGAGAGATCTCAAAAACTAGTCTTAGTTTCACAAGGGCGATGTTACCTATGGGAGTAATTAAGAAAGTTAAGAATCTTTATGACCATCAGCTATGTGAGTGCTGAGTAGCAATTATAGAAAAGCAAACTGGGGGACAATTGCTGGATATATGTATATATATATACACACACATATATATATATCAACTATGCCCATACCTTTGCAGAGTTCAGGCCCCTACCTCAGTTCCCACCTTGTGGCCCTTTATTAATTTTACAGAGGGTGGTTTCAGTCGGGAGGTATAATGGTCAAACAGAGTAGGAAATATGGGGTACAGTACAGAAAAGGGAGTGGGAGAGAAAAGAGCTGCTGGGACAATACTCATGCACCACCATGCCTGGCTAATTTTTTCTATTTTCAGTTGTCCGGCTAATTTCTTCCTATTTTTAGGAGAGACGAGGTCTTGCTTTTGCTTAGGCTCATCTTGAACTCCTGACCTCAACTGATCCTCCCACCTCAGCCTCCCAGAGTGCTAGGATTACAGGCGTGAGCCACAATGCCCAGCCCAAAACTTATTGGATTAAATCAACCATCTTATTTTCTTATGATTTCATGGGTCAACAATTTGGACAAAGCTCTGTTGGCTGGTTATTCTGTTACAGAGGCCATTGGCTGGGGTCATTCACTTGGCTTCATTCACCTGGTGCTTGGACAGGAAGATCCAAAAAGCCCAAAACAACAGATGCTGGTGTGGATGCAGAGAGAAAGAAACACTTACACACTGTTGGTGGGACTGCAAACTAGTACAACCTCTATGAAAAGTAGTATGGAGATATCTCAAAGAACTAAAAGTAGACCTACCATTTGATCCAGCAATCCCACTATTGGGTATTTACCCAAAGGAAAAAAAGTCATTTTATCAAAAAGACATTTGCACTCTAATGTTTATTAGAGCACAATTCACAATCACAAAGATGTGGAATCACTCCAAGGGCCCACCCATACATGAGTGGATTAATAAGATGTGGTATATGTATACCATGGAGTACTACTCGGCCACAAAAAGAAAGCAGCAAACTAATACCTTTTGTAACAACGTGGATGGAATTGGAGACCATTTTTCTAAGTGAAGTTTCATAAGAATGGAAAAACAAACACCACATGTACTCACTATTAAATTAGAACTAATAGATCAACATTCATGCACATATGGAAATAAAATTCAATGGAAATCAAGCAAGTGGGAAGGGAAAGGATGGGATGGGTAAATTCACACCTAATGGGTACAATGCACACTATCTGGGTGATGGGCACACTTCTAACTTTGACTCGAACTGTGCAAAAGCAATTCATGTAACCAAAACATTTGTACCCCTATAATATTCTGAAATGAAAATAAATAAATAAAAATAAATGGCTTCACTTATACATCCTGCATCTCAGCACTTCTTCACATGGCCTCTCTGTCCACGTGGCCAGCATGGGCTTCCTCATCACACAGAAGTCTCAGGGTAACCAGACTTCTTATATGGCAACTGCTGCCAAGTAGGACAAAATTGGAAGCTACTGATGTCTTAGGGCCCAGCCTTAGAAGTTACACAGTGTTATTTCCAAAGCATTCTGTTTGTTGAAGTCAATGTCAGGGTCAGTCTGGATTCAAAGAAAGAGAAAACAGACCACACCTCTGGATGGAAGGAGAGACAAAGAATTTTAAGGCATCTTTAACCTACTACAGTAAATATAAGGACAAAAGGAATATGGGGTTCTTCTATAATAAAGATACATAGAGGGCTGGGCGCAGTGGCTCACGCCTATAATCCTAGCACTCTGGGAGGCCGAGGCGGGAGGATCGCTCAAGGTCAGTAGTTCGAAACCAGCCTAAGCAAGAGCAAGACCCCATCTCCACTAAAAATAGAAGGAAATTATCTGGACAACTAAAAATATATAGAAAAAATTAGCTGGGCATGGTGGCGTATGCTTGTAGTCCCAGCTACTCAGGAGACTGAGGCAGAAGGATCGCTTGAGCCCAGGAGTTTGAGGTTGCTGTGAACTAGGCTGATGCCACGGCACTCTAGCCTGGGCAACAGAGTGAGACTCTGTCTCAAAAAAATAAAATAAAATAAAAAATAAAGATACATAGAACACTATGGTGCTGCAAAATTCTAAGTTCCAAGTGTGGACTAAACCAGCTAGAAGAGAGATTTTTAACCCATTTATAGTCAACAGTTTTGCCCCAGTTCTGAGCAATACACCAAAAGACCGTTACCAAGGTGGCATGTGGAAAATAGAAACCCTGGCAGAAATCACCACCCAGGAGACAACAGTGACACCCATTCTAAAACACAGCCACCACTCATAGTGCTGGAGAAAGCCTCTGGGACTTAGACATCTCAGCCCAACCCCTATCTCTGCCATGGTGCTTCCCTTGGCCCTGGGCTCCAGGAGGAAACTGCTTCTCCTTTTGTAGGCTTCCCACTCCTTAAATATAGTAATTCTTTCCCAACTCTATGTTATATGAGTTTTGAAGTCTTTGTGAGAACATTTCTGCTAAAACATTTCTGACAAATAGTGGCTCTGAAAATGTTAATGTGCTTCCTTAGACTGACAAAAGAAGAGACGGTTTGAGTTGCCCCTTGAAAATGGTGCATCTTCCATTTAAGAGTTAATGATATCTTTTCCACGGGGAGACCTTGAAAAAACTAAAATCCGTCCACATCATTGGGCCCTAGAGGTCTGAGTGAGAGGTCCCCCCAGATGGAGGGACCCTGGCTATCCCCATCCCAGTTATTGCGATGGTGCACGGAGTTTCTCAATCACATGCACTCCTGTCTTAGAACCAGATTTATGGTTTCTTACAGGGTTCTCCAGGCCCTGAGTATGGCCTAAATTTAATATCTAGTCATTCATTGCCTGATTCCCACTTGATTACTAAAAGATGCTGTTATTTTATGCATAGTTAGCTCCAAAGCAAAGCCACTGGGGGGTAGTATGTGGGCAAAGGAGCCACAAGCTGGGTGGGAGGTTGGATCCGCTATAATCTATATACAACCTTAGGCCCATCCGTGGGGTGCACCTTCTCCACAGGAATGTACAGACCGTGGCCTTTTTTTTTTTTTTTTTTTTTTTTTGAGACAGAGTCTCACTCTGTTGCCCAGGCTAGAGTTAGAGTGCCGTGGCATCAGCCTAGCTCACAGCAACCTCAAACTCCTGGGCTCAAGCAATCTCCCTGCCTCAGCCTCCTGAGTAGCTGGGACTACAGGCATGCGCCACCATGCCCGGCTAATTTTTTCTATTTTTAGTAGAGGCAGGGTCTCACTCTTGCTCAGGCTGGTCTCAAAATCCTGAGCTCAAATGATCTGCCCGCCTCGGCCTCCCAGAGTGCTAGGATTACAGGCGTGAGCCACCGTGCCGGGCCAACAGACCATGGCTTTTAAAAGGGCTTAGACTTAGAGTCTTTATTTCCACTCTAAACTGATCAGATAAGGGCTGACCAGCTCTTAAATATTTAAATTTTCTTCTTCACAGCCTTGCCTGAAACCCTGTGCCTATTTGATTTGTATAACTCATGTCTGGTTGGCGTTGGTGAATTGAGACAAGTATCTTTATGGAACTGAAAATGACTCCACCTTTTACCTTCTCTAGGCCTCCCTCCAAGTACAAGCCAGTGTTCTAAAAGCTGGCGGTCAACAGAAGCCCACTTCTAAGGCGGAGGGAGCTCTACCTTGCCCATCCCTTAGTCTTCTCTTGTTCTTGTTCGTAGACCCCTGGGAAGGAATCAAAACGTTATTTCATTCAATCGGAATCATTTATAAATAGCAGAACCACTTTCTGCTTCACTGCAGCTCATGATATTGAGATGAGTGAATTAAAGTGAATGGCTATTAGAGAAAGTAGGGGAGTGAATTTTAATGTAGCATATGGCAAACCTTCCTTCAGAATCTTTTCACGGCATGGTCATTTTGTAGGCTTTGGGACTTGTATACCCGGTTCTCAGACAGGACTGGCCATATGCAGGCACAGAGGGTGCTGGGCCTCACACTGTTCCCCCACCCCACCTTGCCACTGTCGTCAGAACCTGGAGTTAGCAGGTTCTACGTTACTGAACTTCATTCTGTGGCCCCAGAGGAAGAAAGTACCCTCCACGGCGGAGAGATGTCTGTCCTTGATTGAAAGGGCCCCTTCACCAGGAACCAGAGTAGTCAAAAAGAGTCTAGGAAGAAAGAGGGGTGTGTGTGTGTGTGTGTGTGTGTGTGTGTGTGTGTGTGTGTGTGTGTGAGTGAGAGAGAGAGAGAGAGAGAGAGAGAGAGAGAGAGAGAATGAAGAACACGAACTCAGTCCTCTTTCCCACATCTAGGCTCACGCTCAGCTCTCTGAGCTGGGTCAGTACAGCCTGCTGTGAACACACCCTCCCTTCTCTCG
>CAUYRT010001453.1:0-16019 GCA_963574885.1 Lepilemur ruficaudatus
ATTCTGATTTGATTAATACACATTGTATGCCTGCATCAAAACATCACATTTACCCTATAAATATATACAACTATTAGTACCCATAATAATTTTACAAACTAACAAAACAGAAGTATATTCCACAGAGATGATTGGTGAGATGCTGGTTAAAGGAAATAAAACTTCAGTTAAGTTTGAGGGATCTACTGTAAAACATGGTGACTATAGTTAATAATAATGTATCATACACTTGAAAATTACAAAGACCAGATTTTAAATGTTCTCACTAAAAGTAAATGATAATTTGAAGTAATACATATATTAATTAGCTTTATTTGGCTATTCCAAAAGGCATACATATTATAAAACATTATGTTGTACACCATATATATACAATTTTTGTCAATTTAAAAAATAATAAAAGAAGTACATTCTATATGTGGATGCATATTTTCTAAAATGGCAGAAAAAAGAAATAAATTTGATAGTGTCTTGATGAATTTATATCATAAAGATACATTATTTATTCAATATTTAAATGTGTATCTATAGGTTTGTTTGACCTCTGAGTGCATATTTTCATAATCAAATTGATCAAAGCAGAGGAAACTGACCTCCAATGGATATCATTATATAATGCCTTTTTACTTTTGTTTTTTGTAGTCCTCAGGGAAGGTGTGCAGAGATAACATTCTACACATTTAATTTTCATTTCTCATAGTAATTTCCATACTATTGCTGGCTAAGTTTTGCTTGTTACTTTTCCCTATTTTTAAGGGTTTTGTTTTATGCTACTAATTTTGCTGTCTACTACTGAATGACTATCAAACCACAGGTCAGTTAAAAGTATCCAAAGAACACAGAATATTCTGCTAGAAAATATTTTGGAGAAATTCCTACTCACTATTTATATTGGCACTTGCAAGTCTGCGCTATAATCAAAATGAGTTAATGAAATGTTGTACTAAGCAAGCAGGTGGTTTAATTTTGTAGGAATTAAACAGTCAGTAAAATAGAAAATTTGAATTTGGTCCATCAGTATAGGAGTTGCTTTAGTTTAGCAATGTTTCTGAACTTGGAAAGGGCATGAGAAATTTTTTAGGGGGATTGAATAAATGAAAGATGATAGATATTGTGAACTGAACTTGTTAAAAAATAAAACTCACAATATTGGCCAACATATCTTGGTGATTGAAAGAGATGCTAAAACAATGGAACTCAATTTCTTTCAACAAATGAAAAAAAAAGAAAATGTAGATTCAAAAAAGCTTTAAACTATTATACGTACATATTATATATATCTATAAATAATTTTATATCTACTAGATTATATGGTGATGTATATCTTAAAAGGTTAATGTTAACATAAAATTTTTGAAAGTATTAATCTTGTTTTGCACAAGTTTAAGTACCTTGACATGACTCACCTTATTTATTTTTTCAACATATTTATGAAATACAATTTTTAATTTAGAATGAGAAAAGTACAATTTATTTAGTTGAAGTAATTTGGCCAAAATCAAATACCTAATAAGTTGTTGAGACACGATTTTAAGCCAGGGTTTAAAGCCAAGATTCAGTGCTTGAGCATTTCACAACACTGCTCAGTATGAGACTCTGAAGAGCATAATGGGGGGTGGAGGTTTAGGGTTGAACTGGTTACTTCTGTCTTGACTTAGAAAAATTTGTGGAAATAATATTTGCATTTAGAATAAATAGAAATATTTCTAAGTTGAGATGGGGGGAACAACAGAGACTATTATAGGCAGAGATAATATCATAAACAGATGTATGCAAGGTCATAGTGTTTTAGGAAAAATGTATATAGCCAGACGTGTTTTGAAAGGTAGTCAGAGTCAGACTATTAAGTACTTGCAGCGATTTCATGTGATGAAACTTAAATTTTATCATATAAAACATAATAAGAGATATAGAAAATAAAAATAAGACTTCCAATCATAATTCAAAACTTAGTGAATTTATGTTTGGAGTATGTTAAAATGTTATAATAACAGATAATATGAATATATCCATATCTATATCTCTGTCCATAATATATAAGGTGATTTGTTTACCCCATAAGTTTCAGTAACATTAGGTTTAAGTAGTTGCATTATTTGGATGTTGAATTATCAAGGACAGTGTTAAGAGTCTGTTAGGAGACTTTGTTATCATTCAAATCTTTTTTTTTCAGCATATCACAGGTATGCAAATGTTTAGGTTACATATATTGCTTTTGCCCCATCCGCATCAGAGCTTCAAGTGTGTGCATCCCTGAGATGGTGCACACCACATCCATTAGGTGTGTTTATACCCAACACCACCATCCCCCTCCCATCTGCCCGACACCCGATGAATGTTATTACTGTGTGTGCAATTAAGTGTTGATCAGTTAATACCAATTTGATGGTGAGTACATGTGGTGCTTGTTTTTCCATTCTTGGGATACTTCACTTAGTAGAATGGGTTCCAGTTCTATCCAGGATAATAGAAGAGGTGCTAGGTCACCACTGTGTTTTCTGGCTGAGTAGAACTCCATGGTATACATATACCACATTTGATTAATCCACTCAGGTATCGATGGGCACTTGGGTTGTTTCCACATCTTTGCAATTGTGAATTGTGCTGCTATAAACATTCGAGTACAGATGTCTTTTTTATACAATGTCTTTTTTTTTTCCCCTTTGTGTAGATGCCCGGTAATGGGATTGCTGGGTCAAATGGCAGTTCTACTTGCAACTCTTTGAGGTATCTCCGTATTACTTTCCACAGAGTTTGTACTAGTTTGCAGTCCTATCAGCAGTGTATGAACTAAAAAGTTTAAAGTGTTTTGAGCCTGATGGAACTTTTTGTGATTCTTGCTGAACACGGTGATTCCACCATGCAGCCCATTTTGAGAATCACAAACTTTGGAAAGCATTATCTTCAAATTTTGGATGGAAACTAAGATTTTGATATATAGGCCAAATAAATAAATTAATTAAATAAATAAAATGTAGTCAGTCAAGGTACAAAATAAATGAAATAATCTGAAGTTGTTTGCTTTTAATTATCAGCTGCTGATAAAGATTATTAGTTGTCTTCAAATGTTATTATTATCTGTTTGTCATTTAATGTGCAAAGTGACATGATAAAGCTTACAATATTGCATTTCCATAATTCCAAACAGAAATCAGTAGCTTTCAATGTTTGGATGCAAATGGAAAAAAGGCATGAGTGGCAGAAGATGTAAATGTTAGACGAATTATCTAAAAGCAGGTGTCTGAGAAATGTCTTCCTGTCTATTTACTCTTTGAAAATGCAACGTTTCAAGCTATTATTTTTCTCCCTCAAATCCAATAGAAGGCATGATGATATAGAATCATCATCTTTCAGCTTAAATGGCTTTTAACTACTTTCAGTGGGACATTCTACTCATTGTGTAATAAATGCCATTATCAAGTAGATATTACCAGAAACTGTTATCATTACTCGAAGTTGTATTCTTCTGTGAATTTTTCTAGTGTACCTCATTATATGATATTTTATTCCACTTAATTATTTTATTCTCTGGACACAATGCTTCTTGAGCATTACCATCACTTTCTTGCCAGCTGTAACAGGCTCATTCGCCACCCACACTCTAACAATTTGTCATTATTTAGTCAAATTTACTACTGTTGAAGAATTTTAAGTTTTACCTTTATTGCTAACTTTGATAAATATATATAGAAAAATGCTTTGCTGGTATGGCATGTAGTTTTTTTTCACTCAGTGGACTGTTGACATGATGTGGATTTTGTGTCAGGAAATAGATCAATCATACAAAATAACGCAATTGCCAACTTAATGGTAAGAAAGCTGAAGAGAAAAGAGTGAAAGCATAGATCAAGTCATCATGTCTAATCATGATCTTACATAGCATGTTTTTCTATAAAAGTGCCAGGTGGAGTTTTTTCTTATTCTCTTTCTTTTAATGGTATGATGTTAGTATACATGTCATGTTAGAGAGACAAAAAATTGCCATGTATATTACTCTAGCAATAATTTTATTAATTATTTCTAATAAGGGCCAACATGATAACATACTTGGATAATAATCTAAAGATATTTCATATTATAGTTTTTATAACCTATGTTATAAAAGAATCTAAGCCTAATCAAAATGTTGCCATCAAAATGTATGGGCAAAATGTAAGCAGCATAATATTGCTTAGCTAAATAAAATTTACTACCAGGTTAATTTCAAAATGCACTTACACAGATCATGCTGGTTTTATGAACTGTTTATGCAGCAATGGGAGAACTTTAGGAAATCTATGTACATTCTGAATAAAAGGCATTAATATTCATGAGGTTATTGTGCAGTGTAGTTGGCAATACCGTGTACATACATTTGTGTGAATATGTAAATTGGACTCAGTGTTTTAAATATAAAATGAAAATAGCTTACTATTTACAGAAGAACAATTGATGGCTAGATTTGTTTGCATATATTAGAAAATCTAAATTTTTTAAAGTACCAGATGTAGAAAAAATGATGACACATGCTACACAATAATTTTGGGAATTTACTAACTTCCCAAAATTTTTGTAAGACATTTTTAACTTAATTTATTCATGTTTGTTTTTTAGTGCTTAGTATAATGTAATAACTATCTGAATCATATATATGCATATACTTCTTAACTTATTGTTGAGCATAGCCAAAATGTATATTCACATAAAACTAATTCCTTCATTTTAAAATTATGCCCTAGACATTATCCATAAACCAAAACTCTCGGAAAATTCAGACTTTATCTTTTCTATGTAAAATTACTCCAAACCTTACTCTGCAGATTTAGACTTAATTTATTTTATATCTATTTTCTGTATAGCAGAACTGAGTTTTTCATGATTCTCCAAATATTTACTTTTCCTCAGACACTTCCCCCTAACTGGAGAACAAATTTCAGAATTACAGATGTTATGTTTTAAACTTCTCTTTGATCCGCCATCATTTACCTCTTTGCATAGTGCCTGATGGGATATCATATGCATCTTTTATTG
Source organism: Lepilemur ruficaudatus (assembly GCA_963574885.1). NCBI lineage: Eukaryota > Metazoa > Chordata > Mammalia > Primates > Lepilemuridae > Lepilemur > Lepilemur ruficaudatus. The sequence goes on from CAUYRT010001453.1 coordinate 5,011, forward strand.
TTTCCAAATTAATATCCACCCTGTATCAATCCATAGCATTTCCTAATTGTCTCTATGAATTTTTAACCTTAAACTAATACCATCACCACTACTTCTAATACTACTACTATTAGGTTAATATTTGTATTAATGCTTTACAGTTGTATAATACTTTTTGCTGATATTCATTTCCTTATGTGTGCTCCAATATCCAGTGAGTCTTCTAGTATTATCACTCTAAATAGAAAAGTGAGTCATGTAGGATGTAGAAAAATTGAGTTCATCACCTTGATTTCATTAATGTGAATTACAATTAGATAACAAGGCAAAGATAACAAGAGTGCATGCAGAGAACATATATCAGTGATCAGTACAGACTACTTGTTTGTTTGTTTCCAAGTGTCATTCAGAGTAATTCAATCCCTAATTTTCTATATCATTGGAGTACTTACCTCCGTGTAAATGGTACTATTTATCCTTTGGCATATTTAAGTGCATGTAGGTGCTACTATTTATCTTTATGCTATTAAAGATCAGGTGATGCACTTCTACAAAACAACTGCTAGATTCAGCAGCTGAGAATATGGCCTATTTTTGTTTAAGTGAGTAATTGTTTTAACTACAATATTAGAAAAAACAATAATGGTAATATTCATTTGGAAGTTACATTTTTGTTTTTCTCCAGTTTGATTTTTTGTTAAAAATAATATAAAAAGGGTTTATATAGGAAAATAAAACATTCCTTTATTATATATCCCCTTTCTTTAAATTTCCTGGCATATTGAAACTCTTCTCTAAAATGTGTAATTTAAGTCTGAGGTTAACATTTCCTTATAGTTACAGAAAATTATTTTAATTGGGAATAATTTGTAGATTTTTTAAAAATTCAAAAACAAAACTAATGTAATGAAACTCAGTATGTTTTTAACAAGTTTTCCTCATCCCTACATTCTCCTTACAGAAAAGGGTTAAATACTGGTATGTATTTACATTAAGGGCCCATTACCAGTTTAGGTTTTCTTGTTTTTTTATTTTTATTTTGCTTTTGTTTTGTATATTTAATTTTATAAAAAATATTGTGTTCTAATTGTTATATTATCTACTGTGCTTTATGAATATATCTAATTTTTAATATTCCAATTTTGTTCTTAAACTAAAACAGCCTAGAAAGTGTCAGGCTGGTTTCATGTATGGATACACTTATACTATCTTACATTGCAAGTATCCTCACTTATTGGGTTAGGCAATTCCTGGAACCAGGATAATTCTTCTCTGATCATATTGAATAACATAATGGAAAAAGACAAATAAAGACAAACATCTGTTTTTTATAATCTTAGGTGCTCACTTGCAGAGTGAGTATCTTCAAGTATCACATACCACTGAATCTGACAAGACACAAATAAATGCATTATATAATGATAAAATGGTCATAAAATTCACCAAGAAGATACAAAAATTGTAAACATATGTGCAGCAAAATCAGAGCTCCAAAATGTGTAAAACAAATACAGACATAATTGAAGACAGAAGTAGACAAATCTACAGTAATAATATGAGACCTCAGTCTCTCACCTTCAATAATGGATGGAATAATTAGACAGAGGATAATTAAGTCTTGATTAAAATATAGTACTTCTTTAAACACTACAGATCAATTGGATCTAATAGATTACTCCACTCAACATCAGCAGAATACACATTTTTTCCTTAAGTGTACACAGCACATTCTTTCAGATAAAGTATATGTTAGGGCAAAAAAAAAAAACACAATAAATTTAATAAGTTGAAATAATACAACATATCTTTTCCTATCACCATAGAAATAAACTAAAAATCACCAGCAAAAAGAAAACTAGAAAATTCACAAATATGTGGAAATCGAACAACATACTCAACCAACCAACCAACAGGTCAAAGAAGAAATCACAGGAGAAATTAGAAAATATTTTTAGAAAAATTGAAACAAAATAATAACATAATAAAAATTATGAAATGGAGCAAAGATAGTGCTAAGAAGAAAATTTATAGCTGTAAACACTTACATTAAAAAGGAATCTCAAATCAACAACCTAATGTTACAATTTAAAAAACTACAAAAAGAAAAAGCTATACCAAAATCTGAGGAGAAAGGAAATATTGAAAATTAGAGTAACAAGAAGTAAAATAGAGACTCAATAAACAGTAGAAAAAACCAAGAATCCAAATGTTGCTACATCAAAAAGATCAACAAAACTTTAGATTCACTAAGAAAAATAATAAAGAAGAAAAATTTTTAAATCGGAAATGAAAGATAGAATATGATTGCCAGTTTTACATAAATAAAAAGAATTATAAGACAGTACTATGAAAAATTATATGCAAATAAATTTGATAACCTGGACAAAATCGAAACATTTTAGAAACAGACAATCTAAGACTGAATCATGAAGAAATAGAAAATCTGAATAGAACTATTAATAGTAAGCAGATCGAATCAATAATTGAAAACCTTCCAATAAATAAAATAAAACCTCCCAATAAATAAATAAATAAAAACCTAGGACCAGATAGTTTCACTGATAAATTTTACCAAACATTTAAATAATTAATGCCAATCCTTTTCAAACTTTTCCAAAAGATCAAAGAGAAAGAGACACTCCATAACGCATTCTATAAAGCCAGAATTAATTACCCTGTTCCCAAAGCCAGACAAAGACATTACAAGAAAACTGCAGAGAGTATCTCTCATAAATATATATCCATCCATTGATGGACATTTTGATCGCTACCACATCTTGGCTACTGTGAATAGTGAACATAGGAGTACATATATCTATTCGAAATCCCTATTTTATTCTTTTGGATAAATATCCAGAAGTGCTGAATCACAGGATCATTCAATTTTTAATTTTTGAGGCATCTCCATACTGTTTTCCATAGCAGCTGTACCATTTTATATTGCCACCAACGGTGTACTAGATTTATAATTTCTCTATATCCTCACCAAGACTTCTTACCTTTGGTTTTTTTGATAGTGGCTGTCCTAACATGTGAGATGATATCTCACTATGGTTTTCATTTGCATTTCACTGATGGTTAGTGCTGTTGAGCAACCTTCCATGTATCTGTTGATCACATGTATATCTTATTTTGAGAAATTTCTTTTCAAATCATTTGTACATTTTTCATCCAGTTATTTAGTTTTGTTGTTGTGTTGTCTGACACTGAGTTGCAGGAGTAAGTACCTTAATTATTTTGGATATTAACCACTTTATCAAATATTTTCCCAATTCTACATATTATCTTTTTATTGTCGATAGATTATTTTTCTGTGGTGAAGATTTTTAGTTTTACGTAGTCTCACTCTCCGTAACACTAAAGTCTTTCTCTGTCATACTAGATTTAATATTTTACCCTGAATGTTTCATTTTTATAGCAGATGAATAATGAGCCCAAGGCAAAGCTCCAACTTCCTTCTTCCCAATCTACCACACAATTTCTCACTCTCCGAAATACACTGAAACATATACACTTTCTCTTACACACACACACAACTGGAAATTCATGACTATATCATTGAGAATGAATCTACACTTGAATACCATACAGATAATAATTCTTAATTAAACTATTTTATTATACTACATTCTTTTACATTTTAACATACTTAGAATTTACAATATTGTACTACTATGGCCTGAGACAACAAAATATATTTTATACCATTATTTGCGCCTTGTATTACATCGTACATTCATCCTACCTCCATGGAAAAATACTCTAGCTTACTGGTTTGGGGTTACAACATAACTATCTAACTCCCTGTTATATTCTTACCAATTTGCACAGTTTAAAATTGTTCACTTCCCTGCACTATGAATTTCCTGCCATATTTATGTATATTTTTCATGTTGTACTGTTCTGTTAATCATTTGCTCCTTACTCCTCCTTACCTCTGAGTTCTCATGATAGATTTCCTAATACCTATATGTTTTATAACAGTTTTATTGTGTCATAATTACATACCACAATATATACTATTTTCTAAAGCATACAATTTGATGATTTTAGTATATACACAGTACAGTGTGACCATCACTACTCTCTAACTGTAGAACATTTCACCGCCAACCCCCAAAAAACCTATGCACATTAGTATTCACTTCCCACTATTCTCTTGAAAATCAGTCCTTGGGAACCATAAACCTACCTTTATGACTATGGATTTGTCTATTCTGAATATTTTACATAAAAGCAATCATAGGCAACTGTGGAATCAAAAACAACTAGGCAATAAAAAATATTTTTTAAAAACTTTGTGCCACACTAACAAAAAATACTATTAATATATTCAGTGGTCCTCTACTAATGATAGACTTTATTCCATTTGTATTTTATATTATGCAATCTGTAGTCTCCAAATAATAAATAGTTCCAGGCCCTAGAATCACCAATGAAAAGAATAGATAGTGTATAATAAAGGAAAAACATAGATTTTACTAAAACCTTAAGTCTCTCTTAGCTATTAACTTATTAGTCATTGCGATAAAATGCAAATGGAACAATTTTAGAGTAAAATGCTTTAGCTCCCACAGATAGCTAATGAGAGATATTTCTTTAGGCACTGCTTACAACTCACACTATAAGTGAATATTATCACGTGATTGATCCTCTGGATAAATTATTGCTATTTAAGCTTAACAAAATCTCATTTGTCTGTTCCAATTCATTCATAGACATGAAATAAACAGGAGATAACTTTCTACAAATGTTTAAAAGAACGGATATTGATATTTTAATCTAAACATCAGTTAATATTTAAAAATGATTAGAATTACTTCTTTGGAAATGTAGACATATGAAATAATTTTCCTTATTGCTTTACATAATAACACAATACACATTAAAAATCACATATAAAGTAAAATACTAGATTACTTGCTTTACTATTTTAAGATATCCATTATTAAATTTGAATATTTTATTAGAAGAAATAAAACACTTTTGTAGAAATCTTTAATTTCACAAAAAAGTTAAGAGAAAAATATATGATTTTCTGGTTGATTTGAATAAATGTGAATAAGCTATTTGTCCTTAAAGCAGAAGAAACAATTAATTTTGAGCGAAGAAATTAAAAGGTTCTAGCTTGCCTGAACTGAGCAAAGTAAGATAAATTTTTAATACAGTGAATTAATTAGGCACGTAATGATGAATGGAATACATAATATTTCTAATTCAGATAAATAGCAAAATAGCTCAGATTCTAAAAGGAATAAATATCATCCATCATAGACACACCTTAAATCATGTTTACTGGAACATATTAATGGCAACAGATCTAACAGAATAGTGTTAGAAAAGTTCTATTGCTGATTTCGTTTCACAAAATTACATTTTATTTTGACCCTCGTCTGTAACTTTCTGTAGAGTTAATCTTAGGACATTACTCATTTTTGAAGGTGTTAATGTACCATAAAGGATTTGTATTATCGTTAGACATACTATCCACGCCAGGTGTTACATGTTCTCTGCATCTGCTCTGAAGTTCATTTAACAGCTTATAAATCTTTATGTCCATACGATGTGTTTCTATGATCAGTGGCATCCTTAAAAAGCTTCTGAAACATGTATTATAACAGTAAGTTGTTTTGTGCTTTAACTATTTATATAACACAATACCTATGGATTAATTCTAAATCTTTTACTTTTCATAATATTTGGTTTCATCGTTAAGCAATTCCTGGTGTGTATATGCACATACATAAATGAACACTATGATATTTTAACATGAAATAATGTATAGTGATTTGTACTCTCATCTTTAGAAGACAAATCACTTCATGGGTGCTTGATCCAGTTTCATAATCTTCAATCTAGTTTGTCTCAACTGGATGATTTATAAGCATTTTTTTTGGTTTTATAATCATTAATAAATTGTAAACAATTACAAGACATAAAGTGATGACTAAAATAGCAATTCATATATTAAATTGATACGTTGGCTTAGACAATCATAGCCACACTATACAAAAATATATTTATTTTACTTTTCATATTTTAACAAATATTCATAAGTATAGATCTTTTTGCACCAATCAAGTAGAATTTGTATTAATAGAGAGATTCAAAATAAATTATACACAATTTGATAACCCAACCAGCAACATATTTTATGAAAATGTTTTCTTTCTAAAAAAAATTGGCTCAAAGAGATGCTAAAATCTATACCTAAAAATTTAAAGCCATTTGGCAAATTCTATTTTAAAATGAAAAGCAAGTCCTGAATTTTTGTTCTTATAATTTATTAACTTGTCAATCATCCTTAAAATCTGTTTTATAAACCATGATAAGAGTTGAAGTAATTTGGGAAGAGGAACACCAGGTGCCAGTGAAGCTTTGGGGATCAGGGTGATTTTAAGTCTCACATCAAAGACTTCCCTTCACTAGATTTGTGGTTTATATGGAAATACAGTAGGTAAATGTGAAGATTTTTTTAGAGACGTAGTTATCAAACCTGCTCTATCTCTTAATATTTTTGTCCCATCCCTCTCTCTTAAACCAATGGTGTCAACATTTAAGAAATCAGGAAAAATAGATGTAAATTCTTTGTCTTTAATCTATTTTATCCCTGAGTCATTTTTATCATTTTATTCAAAGACTTTGTTAATCCCATTTCTACCTAGTTTGAATCTAGGAGCAGTAATTTTGTGTAGTCCTAGAAGGCCCGTCTGTCTTTTCATTTCTATTATTGAACCTGTTGGTTGTTACCCAAACAGATTTTTTTCTTACAGTATTTTGCTCAGGATAGTCAATAGCAACCAATTCACATTTTTAACACTGTTTTCTAACTTTTTCTGTTAACATTCCTAGCTGAGTGAGAAAGCAATCTTCTTTTCTATTTAGAACAAATGGCACTATTACTAAATATTTTTGCCGCTGCCTAATCCATATAATCATCACTCTAGCCCTCAAAAATAATTTCTTTACTAATGTCCTCTCAAATAATAAGCCATATATTATTATTTTTGAGAAATGTACTACCTTTGGTACTAATTTCTGTATCACTTGTACTCACATTTTTTCATGACAGAATATTTCACATGGCTTTAACCTAATTTGATTAGATTCTGGAAAATTTAGGGGAGTGGATGGGAATTATCTGCGTACTGTATTACGATGATTTCTCTTTTTAACAACTTTCTTCTTGCTTTCCCATACACAGTAGAGAACAGGAAAGATCAGGCCCGAAGAGGGAATTAGTTCTGCACAAGAAAAAAGACTAAATTCTCTGAGTAAATGTTTTTTGGTTGCGGCTCTTATAGAAAGTTATGCAGAAGTGAAAGAATGTAAACTAAGACTTGAGTGTGTCTGACATATAGGACCCATAGCAAGTGTGATAAAAGATAATGTACCATATGGGTAAATTATAGGTTACAAGTTCTAGCTAGTAAAATTTGGTCCTAATTTTTCAGTATTTTAGGTAGCCATGTACTTTTTTGAGAGTAGAATGTATAAATATATCTGCTAAAAAAGAAGTGCTTAAGAGAGAGGGGAAAAAAAAAAGATGAACACAATTTTTTTTTTTTTTGCAATAGAAAGACTGAACATAGTACTGATTTCAAAAACTGGCTCATCAACATTTTGAGTTTCTTTTTTGTAAGCATAATACAAACACCAGGTTTCATCCTACATCCAAGAAATGACATCTATCAAATACAGTACCCTGGAATCTGCATTTTATATAGCAGATTCTATTGTATGGAAAAACTGTTCCACTGACTGTGGTCCATAAACCACTTGTTTAATAATATAAAGAGCCACATGAAGTGCATTCTCAAAGAATTCCTAATGTTAAAAATCACCAGTTCGATAACTACAATAGAATTCTAAATTTCACAAGTATAAATCATGAACTTTAATTGCTTTGTCAAATATTTTTACATGCTAGACTTCAGAATAAAATTTCAGTACCAGGAAAGTCCTTCAAGGCTCATTACAGAAATCTAGCTCATACTTCATGGTAAATGAGATTAGTAATTCTAAACTGGCACATACATAATTTGGAGAAAATCAGTTTAAATAAATGTTTTCATTAGGCTTTAATTTGGCTGCATTGATATCATACTATTCACATAACTTAACATAAGTCTCCTCAAAATCTAAAGTATCTATGTTGGAAGTTGGATCTCTGTTCAGATGGGGTATCAGCATGAAACAGATGGCGCAGTCAAATTAGAATTCTGTAGGGAGTATTTAATAAAGATAATATTTATATAAGTGTGAGCAGAGTATAAGCAAATCTGAGAAGATAATAGATACACTTCTAGGGAGCTTATAAAAGCTACTACCACTTCTAGGACTAAAAGAAGAAGGGGAAGAAGCTATTACCAAGATATTGGCGAAAAAGACACATGTGAGGAGCAATGACTTTCAGTCATGGAGCCAATTAAACTAGGGTCACCCTAAAGAGAAGAGCCAGAGGAATAAATGCTCTTCCTTCACTCTCCTACTTCAGTTGGTCTTTTGCCAGGGATCTCATAAATCATTAGCCAGAAAACAAGAAACTCATTGATGGAATACATATAGGCCACCCTTCCAAGACAGAGTTGAATGACAAGGTTAAGGAACAGATCTGAATTAGCAAATGGAAGATATTCAACAAAGTTTGAGATTAAATGAAAGGGAAAATTAAATTGGCTGTAAAGAAAATAAAAGTAAGAATAGCTATAATGACCACTCACTTTACAAATATTTTTGGGACACCATTTGATGACTATTGTTGATTGGCAACTATGGCAGAGCTTTCTTCATAATGATCTAAATAAAGTTAAAAACTGATGATCTTATTAATCTGCTTATAAATTAAATTTTGTTTTAAAGGAAGAAATACCATTCTTCCTTTATGTATATGCATTGCATATACATTGATAGAATTAGCACTTATTTAGTACTACACTTCAAATAAAGACATTTATTTTTATTTAGTAACTATTCGCTTTCTTAGGTTTAGGCTCAATCATAGTGTTACTAGCAGTAGTAATACCAGCAATATTTTTAGTATTACTGCTACTAGTAGAACTAATAAATGTGATTATTTTACATTATTCAACAAATTAACTTGGATTACAATTTAATAAAAACATAATAGATAGTAAATGTAGCCAATTCACTCAAAATGAGTTAATCTCTAAATTTAAAAATTAAGTCATACAAAGTACATATAGAAAATAAATGCGATATAGAAAAATGATTTATAAAAGCATATACTTTGGCAAGTTTGTGGAAAACTGTTCTATAACAATATGAGCCACATGATTTCTGCTATGCTATTCGTCATTCTATAACTATTGCCAAGTTGACTAACAAAAAAGAAATTATCACATGACTTTGCAACAGATTAATATTTTCAGGAATCTACTACTAACATGCCAAATTGTAATAACTTTAGTGCTACCCATTGATTAAAAGAATATAAATGTTATAAAATTAACTTTGCAGGAAATACAACTTTTAAATAACCCTAGTTTAATATGGTAGTGGAGTGGACAATAACAAAGTTTCTTCAATCTGCTTGCTGAAGAAATCTGTAATGATAACTTATCATATATTCACTAGGAAAAAAGCCTAAGGGTTGTAGTAACACTATGTCTTCAGCAATCTTTGCATGGAACTATCATTCAAAAATATTATTTATCAATCAACAGTGATTTCTTGGGACATAATATAATTCATTTAAGCATTGGATTATTGAAGATAAACCAAATTTTAATTGCTCAATTTCTTTCAGGATCAAAAAATTATAATTGGAAACGTTTTATAAATTGTAAACATATTTTCTTTTTGTTTTTTGTTTTTCTTGAGACAAAAATCTTACTCTGTTGCCCAAGCTAGAGTGCTGTGGCATCAGCCTAGCTCACAGCAACCTCAAACTCCTGGGCTCAAGCGATCCTCTTGCTTTAGCCTCCTGAGTAGCTGGGACTACAGGCACACACCACCACACCCAGCTAGCTTTTTGTTTCTATTTTTATTTGCCTGGCTAATTTTTCTGTTTTTAGTAGAGATAAGATCTCACTCTTCTTTTAAAATTCTAACTGGGTTTATAAAAGATTTATTATTCAAGAGTCAAATTTATTGAAAGTAACACAATTTTCATAAAGCATATAATCTTGTCATATTATGATTGTTGACGTCTAGAGAGGATGTTTTCAGACTGTATCTTGGAAATACCTTTTATTGCTTTCCTTCTACCCTCATCTCCCAAAGCCTGATGAATAGCCCATGCTTTTCCAGCTTATTCTCAATAATATGTTTACTGTTTCCATTTTCATAACTCCAATACCATCATCCCTGGGCTACTGTACCTGTATGACTGAAGTCTGTGTCAACTTTCCTACATCCATACCAGCCATAGGATTGATTGACCCACACCTGTCATGACTTAGCCCAAAGCCATTTTCTAATACACTTTTTATAGAATTCTCTTTGGTAGTTGATATACCTTAGACTCAGAAGGAAAAAAACAAACTCCTATTAAATTTGTCTATATTTGAGTTTGTTTGAGGAGGTATTTAAAAGCTACCACTTTTATTCCTGAAGTATTCATACTTATTAATAGGATATTTTCAAAACTGAGCATTCATTCTTCTAGTCCTTGCCTCATTAAATCCAATCTTTATGAATTTTCTTTCCCTAAAGTATTTGAATGTCAAATAAAAGCAGTGAAAGCATCTGTGCCTTCACATTACATTTAGGGATGTCAGCATCCTTAATGTGGCCCAGAAGGGCTTTCACTGGTTCAGCCTCATCCTCCAGCCTCATTTCCATGCTCGCCTTTGCTCTCTGCATTCTTACTTAGTTCACTAGCTTTGTTGTTGTTCCTGCTTTTTCTTTTATTTCAGGAAATTTTGAGAGTACAAACATTTACATTTTACATCTTTGTCTCTCCCTAGCAAGGGTCTCACTCTTGCTCAGGCTGATCTCGAACTCCTGACCTCGAGTGATCCTCCCACCTCAGCCTGTAGGATTACAGGCATGAGCCACCATGCATG
>CAUYRT010001458.1:0-20747 GCA_963574885.1 Lepilemur ruficaudatus
TAACACAATTCTGTCAAAATCCCAGTAAAATATATTGTACATATTGATCAGCTTATTCTAAAATTTATATATAAAGACAGAAGAACTAAAAAAAATTTAAACAAGAATAACATGTAAGGATCACTCTACCTGATGTTAAGATTTATTGTATAGCAACAATAATCAAGAAAATGTGGTATTAAAGAGTTACAGACACAAGATCATTGGACACAGCTGAATTGCAAAGCAATTCGACAGAGAAAAGGTAGCCTTCTCAATGATGATGCTGGAATATTTAGATGGCCATAGACCCAAAAACAAAAAAATTGCCTCAGTTTAAGCTTTACACTTTTTGTAAAAATTAACTCAAATGGATCATAGATTTAAATATAAAATGTCAGGGGCTTCAAGATGGCCAACTAGAGGCATCTGACACCTCCTCCGCAAAGAAGAACCAAAATAGTGAGTAGATAATCACACTTGGAATAGATCATCTAAGAGAGAACAGTGGAATTCAACAGAGAAATGACAGGAAACACCCAAGGCAAGGAAAGAGAGAGAAATAAGGCAAATTGCCTGGCCAGGGTTGCCAGGGAGCCCAGACAGGCTCCCCAATGAGAGGGAAAGGATAAGTGAGAGACCCTCAGTGGTCCACATTCTCACAGAAGACTCTTGTAATTCTGGCCAAGAGAAACCCACTTGATCCTCATGGGCCCTGAGACTAACCTGCAACAGTGTGACAGCATTGCTGTAGAGAGGGAGAGCACGCTCGGTCCCACACATCCCCCCAACTTCCAAGCTGCTACAGCACAGTGCCATTTTGAGAGCCCAGCCCCCACCAGGCTGCATCTTGCCCTGGGGCCAAGCAGCCCCTGCAACTCCATGTCCCTAGAGCCCTATTCACATCCTCTACATGCAACCACCACTAGTGCTGGCTATTGCAACCAGGGCTGATGCACAAGCCACTGGCAGCAACTCCACCACCACCACCAGCAGGACCACCACACATTTGCATGTGCCCTAAGGACAGGATCCCCTACCCACATCCACCACCTGGGACCAAAGTGCATGCTCCCCAGCTGCCTGCCTACAGCTGCTGCCACTGAAAGTAATCCCACCCTCTCCAGCAGCAAGACCTCCATTCAATCACTGCCACCCCCACCCAAGCACTTTGCCAGGTGCCTGGGGATCACTTCAACCCTGCCCACAACAGCCAGCACCAAAATGTACCACCAGGGAACCTCAGGACAGATCCACTCAGGTTGGCTCCACACCCCTCAGTACCTCAGCACACAGTCCAGGAGGCTTGGAAGCACCCTGCTCCATCCACCATCATTGCCACTCAAGCATTCTTCCTGGGGACTTAAGGGAGGGCCCATGCAGCCTGCCACCATCACCACAGCTGGCACCACCAACATGTGCCACCTACAGGCCTGTGATGGCCCACCCTGCCCATCATATCCAATGCCAACACCAGTACAGACTGATTGGAAGCCCATGGGTTGTCCTGCCACTGCTACTGCCATCAGCCATGCCACATCCACTATTCAGGGGCCCAAGAACCCTCCCACCTGCCCAGCCCATCACTACCAATGCCAGCACCTAAGCAAGCCACTTGGAGGCCCATGAATTGGCCCACCTTGACCTTCTAACACTGGCACGGGTGTGTACTGCTCTGGAGTCCAAGGACAGGCACACTCAGCCTGCCACTGCCCTTACTGGAGCCTGATGACTGGCCCACTTGACATTCCTGTCCCCAGAAAAACTTTACCATAGGCTCCACTGACAACCACACCCTAAGCTAATGTGGAAATCATAGACACTGTTCACAGCCAAAGAAATTATACAGAGACTAAAGAGCTGCATGCACACAGAATCAAAGCCGAAGTGCCCTACCCAACCAATATAATAGATACATCTTCAGAAAAAAGTCCTCCCCTGGAAGGAGTTTTGAAAGAAGCAACTGTCACACCAGATGCACAGACATCAATGTAAGGACAGAAGAAACATGAAAAAAGCAAGAAAATATGACACCTCCAAAGGAACACAATAAATCTCTAGTAATAGATTCCACTGAAAAAAATATTTATGAAATCCCAGAAAAAGATTTCAACATAATGATATTTAAAAGTCCAGTGAGATACAAGAGAGCACAGGTAAGCAATATAAAGAAATCAGAAAAACAATTCAAGATATGAATGAGAAATTTACCAAAGAGATAGATTCTGGCTCCTTAACCCTGCTCAGAAACTCTGGTCCTGCCTCCTCCCCAGTTCTGGCTTGGAGGCTCTTACACCAGAGCCTGAGACTCTGTCTCTATGCCTCCAACACCAGGAACCAATGCCAGGAAAAAGATACCATCCCCGAGTCTCCAGTGCTGCACCTGGACTCCACAACCCCACCCCAGAGCCTCCACCACCACTCTAGGGCCAGAAGAACTGCTCCAAAGTCCAACTCCCCACCAGGGACCCCCCAGCCTAAAGCCACCAGTACACTGCAACCTGGTGTGAGCAAATGCACACACCCCGGGAACCCATGGCAACCACATCCAGGTCCTGCTATTACTTCTGTGGGGAGATACTGGGTAGAGCAATCCCCACAACATCAGCCTGAGGAAAGAAGACCTCACCCAGTTCCCAACTGAAACATCCTACCAACACTCAACCCAAAGAACATTCAGTACAGGTTTGAGCAGAGACAATTACAAGTGAACAGAACACATCAGAACAGCTGCATTACAGGTTTCTAGTGCACATGCCCCTCTGCCATGGCAATATTCCAGAGTAGGGGGAGAAAGAGCGCCATCTAGTGACCACCTTTTCTCTAATCAAGCAGGAGAGTTTCCAGCAAGAAACAGGAGTCCTGCAAAGCTATAAGCCTGAGTTCAGAAAAGAGGTCTCAGATGAAAAGAAACCAGCAAAAGAATACTGGCAACATGAAAATTCAAACAGATCAACACCCCCAAGGGATCATAATGGAAATACAGCACTGAACTCCGACTACAAGGAAATTGTTGAAATGACAGAAATGAAGTTGAGAATATGGATGACAAATAAGATGAATAGAATTGAAGAGAAAGTTGAAAACCAACAAAAAGAATCCAAAAAAATATTTCAGGAAATTAATGAAAAAGTCACTAAAGAATTAGACAAAATTAGGAAAAACGTAATAGAACTTAAAGAAATGAAAGCATCATTCAGGGATTTCCAAAACACAGAATAAAGTTTCAGCAACAGATTAAACCAAGGAGAAGAAAGAATCTCAGAGCTTGAAGACAAGGCTCTCAAGCTAACCCAATCATTTACAGAGGTAGAGAAGAGAATAACGAAGGTAGAGCAACCACTCAGAAAGATATAGGACTATGCAAAGCGAACAAACACACCAATTTTAGGTATCCCTGAGGGAGAAGAAGAAAGCGCTAAAATCATGGAAAATCTATTTGAGGAAATTATTGAGGAAATCCCTAGTATCACCAGAGATCCAAACATCCAGACACAAGATGGCCATCAAGCTCCAGGAAGATTCATAGCAAATAAGGCATCGCCAGGACACATGGTAACCAATCTGGCCAAAGTCAAAATGAAAAAGAAAATTCTACAAGTAGCTAGGCATAAGCTACAACTGACCTACAAGGGAAAACTCATCAGGAAACAGCAAACTTCTCAGCGGAAACCTTATAAGCCAGAAGGGAGTGGGCCCCCATCTTCAATCTTCTTAAACAGAACAACTCCTAGCCCAGAATTTTGTATCCTGAAAAACTAAGTTTCACATTTCATGGAGAAATTATGTCTTTTTCAAACAAGAAAACATGAGGAAATTTGCCATATAGACCTGCCCTGCAAAAAGTACTCAGATCTGCATTATACATGGATCAGCAAAACAGACGTTCACTAGTGCAAAGTCACCTAAAAGATAAAAGTCAATGCCCAGATACCACAACAGATTCAGAGGTAAAACAAAGCAATAAAGTACTATGCAACAAGATAAACAGAAATTCACCCCACTTTTCAATTCTTTCAATAAATCTGAATGGCTTGAACTCCCACTGGAGAGACATAGGTTGGCTGAATGGATAAAAATATACAAGACAAGTGTCTGCTATCTCCAAGAAATGCATCTAACCCATAAGGATTCATTCAGACTCAAGGCAATGGGATGGAAAACAACATTCCATGCAAATGGAAACCAAAAGAAAGATTCTCTGAACAAAATGACACAGAGGAAACAACCTTTCAAATCTATGGGATAGAGAAAAAGTAGTCCTAAGGGGAAAATTTATAACCTTAAATGCCTTCATCAAAAAGACAGAAAGATCTCAAATTAACAACCTAATGTCACATCTCAAGAAACTAGAAAAGGAAGCACAAACCAAATGCAAACCCAGCAGAGGAAAGAAATAACAAAGCTCAGAGCAGAACTAAATGAAATGGAATAAAAAAATACCAAGGATAAATGAAACAAAAAACTGGTTCTTTGAAAAAAGAAACAAAATTGATAGACCACTAAGCAAATTAACCAGAAATAGAAGAGAAAGGACTCAAATAAGCTCAAATAAGCTCAGAAATCAAAAAGGAGATATTACAACTCATGCCACAGAAATACAAAATATCATCTGTGAATACTACAAAAACCTTTATGCAAACAAACCAGAAAACCTAGAGGAAATGGATAAATACCTGGAAACACACAACCTCCCAAGCTTGAATCAGGAAGAAACAGAAATCCTGATCACACCAATAATGAGTAGGAAGATTGAAGCAGTAATAAAAGATTTCCCAACTAATAAAAAGCCCCAGACCAAATGGATTCACAGCTGAATTCTACTAGGCCTACAAAGAACTGGTACTTATTCTGCAGAAATTATTGCATAACTTCAAGAAGGAGGTTATCCTCTCTAACTCATTCTATGAAGCCAGTCTCACCTTTATACCAAAGCCAGGAAAGGACGCACCAAAAACAGAAAACTACAGAACGGTATCCCTTATGAACGTATTAATAGATGCAAAAATCCTCAACAAAATGTTAGCAAGCCAAATCCAACAACACATAAACAGATAATCCCCCCTGACAAGTGAATTTCATCCCAAGGATGCAAGAATGGTTCATCATACACAAATCAATAAATGTGACTCACCACATAAACAGAAGGGAAAACATAGACCATATGATGATCTCAATAGAGGCAGGAAAAGCATTCAATAAAATCCAGCACCCTTTTATTAAAAAAAGCCTCAACAAACTAGGCATAGAAGAAACATATCTCAAAATTGTAAAATTCATATATGACAAAGTGAAAACTAATATCATGCTAAATACAGAAAAGTTAAAATTATTCTCCCTAAGAACTGGAACAAGACAAGAATACCCACTGTCACCCTATTCAACATAGTACTGGAAGTCCTAGCCAGAGCAATCAGGTAAGAGAAAGAAAGAAAGGGCATCCAAATTGGAAAAGAGGAGGTCTAACTATCCCTTTTTCCTGCCTATATGATCTTGTATCTAGAAAACCCTAAATACTCCACAAAAAGACTCCTAGAATTGACAAATAAATGCAGCAAAGTCTCATGTTACAAAATCAATGTACACAAATCAGTAACATTTCTGTATACTAATAATAGTCAAGCTGAGAGTCAAATCAAGGAGTCAATACCATTCACAATGCTACAAAAATATAAAATACCTAGGAACATACTTAACCAAGGAGGTAAAAGATTCCTCAAGGGGAACATAAAATACTGATGAAAGAAATTGCAAATGACACAAATGGAAAAACATCCCTTGCTCATGGATTGGCAGAATCAACTTGGTTAAAATGTCCACATTGTCCAAAGTGATCTATAAATTCAGCACAAACCTCATCAAAATACTCATGTCTTATTTCACAGACCTAGAAAAAATAATCCTAAGCTTCATTTGGAACCAAAAAGGACCCCAAATAGTCAAAGCAATCCTAAGTAAAAAGAACAAATCTGGTGGCAGCACATTACCTGACTTCAAATTATACTACAAGGCTATAGTTACATAAATAGCATAATTCTGGTATAAAAGTAGACACATGTACCAATGGAACAGAATGGAGAACTCAGAAATAAAACCATATAGCTATGACGAACTGATCTTTGACAAAGCAGACAACAACATACACTGGGAAAAGGAAGCCCTATTCAATAAATTGTGCTGAGAAAATTGGATACACACACAGAAGAATGAAATAGGATCCCTATCTCTCACCATATAGAAAAATTAACTCAAAATGGATAAATTACTTAAATGTAAGGCATGAAACCATATATATTCTAGGAAAAAACATAGGAAAAACTCTTCTAGACATTGGCCTAGGCAAAGAATTTATGACTAAGACTCTAAAGGCAAATAATGCAACAACAAAACTAAATAAATGGGACTTAATTAAATTAAAAAGCCTCTGCACAGCACAAGAAATAATCAACACAATGAATAGACAGCCTACAGAATGGGAGAAAATATTTGCAAACTATACATCTAACAAAAGATTAATTTCCAGAATCTGCAAAGAACTAAAACAAATCAGTGAGAAAAAAATACAACCCCATCAAAAACGTGGGCAAAAGACATGAACAGAAGTCTTTCAAAAGAAGACAGAGAAATGGCCTACAAACATATGAAAAAATACTCAACATCACTAATCATCAGGGAGATGCAAATTGAAACTACAATGAGACACCCTTTTACCCATTATTAAAAAGTCAAGAAACAACAGATGCTGATGTGGATGCAGAGAGAAAGGACAGCTTACACACTGTTGGTGGGACTGCAAATTAGTACAACCTTTATGGAAAACTGTATAGAGATTCCTCAAAGAAAGAAATGTACACCTACCATTTGATCCAACGATCCCACTGCTGGATTTCATCCCAAAGGAAAAGAAATTATTTTATTTAAAAAAATACACCTGCACTCAAATGTTGACTGCAGCACAACCCACAATTGCAAAGATGTGGAACCAACCCAAGTGCCCATCAATTCACTAGTGGATAAAGAAAATGTGGGAGTGTGTGTAGGTATGTAAATATGAGCGTGTGTGTGTGTGTGTGTGTGTGTGTGTGTGTGTACTACTCAGCCATAAAAAGGAATGAAATTATGTTTGCAGCAACTTGATGGAACTGGAAACTATTATCCTAAGTGAAGTATCTCAGGATTGGAAAACCAAACACCATATATTCTCACTAATGAGTGGGAGCTGAATGATGGGTACACATGGGCACAAAAAGATAAAAAGGACATTGGAAAACAAGATGAAGGGAGGATGGGTGGAGGGTAAAAACCTATGGGGTACAATGAACACTATTTTAGTGATAGACACACCAAAAGCCCTGACTTAAGCATTTACAAGGTATCTGTGTTACAAGAACATTTGTACCCCCTCAATATTTTGAAAGAAAAAAGGTTACATGCTGTATTATTCTCTTTACATAACATTTTTGAAATGACAAACTTTTAGAAATCGAGAACAGATTGGTAGTTGTCAGGGGCTAAGAATGACAGTGGGAAGATAAGTCAGGGTAACTGTGACGAGGTAGCACAAGTAAGAGCTTTGTGTTGATGGACTAGTTCTGCATCTTGACTGTGGTGGTGGTTACATGAACATACTCACAGGTGATAAACTGTCAGAGAACTAAACATAAACCTTCTACCTATGTAAGATGCATCCAGTGGGGAAAACTAGGTAATGAGTACACAGGACCTCTCTTTCCTATTTTCTGCAACTTCCTGGGAATCTATAATCATCTCAAAATAAAAAAAAAAGTGACAACATTTTAGACATTTCAAATTTAAGAATATTTTAGTGACAACTGCTTCCAAATTCTTAAACTTAACGTTGGTATCTTTTCTATTACTCTGAATGTGACGAGGATAATCCTACATTCTCATCATATTTTCTTAGAAGCTAAACAAATTCATGTGTCCAAATTGAGGTTATTTTAACTCAACCTAGTTTAAATACTCTACATAAAGCCCTCAATATTTCCTTGAGCCATCTGTGTTTTAGTCCTGCACTAGAATCTGCTTTCCACAGCAATCCCACTATGGCCCATCTCTGCTCCACCCATATAACTAGAGTCCAGGCTACCACCCTAGTACAATGATCAATGGGAACATGACCCAAGCTGGGCTCTCCTTTCTCCATAAATGTTGGCTACAATACAGAGAAATCTTTCCCTGCATGGCTGAACATGCTGTGGGCAGCTTGCATCTTCCAAAACACTGGTCTAGAGAGAGGGGGGGTATTAGAAATGCAATGTAGACAGAGCAACTTTTTGGAAGTCCTTCAGTTCCTCTTGGTGCAGGGGATCACACTTTGAGTGGCAAGTCTTTGAGGGGTACATCTTCAGCCAGTCCTTAGGTTGTGATGGACAACTGCAAAACCAATATATTAATACTTATTATCTCCTGGAGATGGGATTATGATTGACCTATTCATTTTTTTTTTAGCATTCCTTTTTTTCAAGCATTGGAAAACAATGACATAAATACCTTTATGTTTCGAACATGTTCATTTTAGTGTTTCAAACTCTCAAATAAATGCTACCATGAAAGACAAGCATTGGCCAGAGTTGTACCTAGGAATAGTTTCTCTGTAGTTCTACCAGGAAATTCTCACTTCCTCTCTGCCTCATTCCCAAGAAGAAGTTTCATTATGGATTAGTCAAATTCAAGGAAACATTTTGGGTTTGTTTTCTCAGCAACATTTTTTCAAACTTTAATGTGCATAAAAATTATCTGATGATATTATTACACATAATTCTAATTCATCAAGTCTGGAAAGGGCTTCGGATTCTGCGTTTCCAGCGGGCTCCCAGACAACTCACTGCTGCTTGTCCTGGGCTGCATTTTACAGAGCTAGGCTCATTAAAGGTTGCAAGAAGCCAAGCAAATGTCCACCTTGTCCTTTTAAGTGCTCTTTCCTTGTGAAGTCTGTCTTGGGGCATCTTCCACTGTGGAGTCTTCTGTACCCTGCTCACTCACAACCTCCACACAGACACCAAGGAGCCTGGGAAGAGGCCCCATCTCCCCAACAAATTCACCCCTTCACCGACCCACCTACAGCCAACTCTGTGCTGGACATTGGGGTTCCCTGTCTTGTTCTGGCTGCCTTCATTTTTTTAAATTGAGGTAAAGTTCACATAACATAAAATTAGCCGATTTAAAGTATACAAACGAGTGGCATTTAGTGCATTCACAATGTTGTGCAAACATCACCTCTATCTAGTTCCAAAGCATTTATTTTGTCAGCCTTAAATAAAACCTCATACCCATTAAGCAGTCACTCCTCGATTCTCCCTGCCTGCAGCCCCTGGCAACCTCTGGTCTGCTTTCTGTCTCTATGGTTACCTATTCGGGTATTCAATATAAAAAGAATCATACGATATGTAGCCTGTGGTGTCTGGCTTCTTTCAATAAGCATAATATTTTCAATATCCATACATGTTTTAGTGTGTATCAATACTTTATTCTGTTTATGACTGAATAATTAGTCCATTGTACTGATACATTTTATTTATCCATCCTCAGTTGATGGACGTTTGGTTTGTTTTGACCTTTTGTCTTTGGTGAATAGTGCTGCTATGAACATTCATATACAAGTATTTGTTTGAATATCTGTTTTCAATTATTTTGGGTATATACCTAAGAGTGGAATTACTGGTCATATGGCCATGCTATATTTAACTTTTTAGAGAATCACCAAACTGATTTCCACAGCAGCTGAACCATTTTACATTCCCATGTAATGTACAAGTGTTTCAATTTCTCCCATCCTTATAAACACTTGCTGTTTTCCATTTTTTTATTAGCCATCCTAGTGGGTGTGAAGTTGTATCACATTGCAGTTTTGATTTTTATTTCCATAATAACTAATGATGTTGAGCATCCTTTCATGTGCTTATTGGTCATTTGTATAACTTCTTTGAAGATATGTCTATTCAAGTACTTTGTCCATTTTTTAATTGGGTTGTTGGTCTTTTTGTTGTTGAGTTGTACAAGTTCTTTATATTTGTGTATACTATCAAATATTTGATTTGCAAATATTTCTTCCATTCTGTAGATTGCCTTCTCATTTTCTTGATCATGTCCTTTGGATCACAAAAGTTTTTAACTTTCATGAAGTTCAATTTGTTAATTTGAACAAATACAAGGTCAGGCAGGTTAACCAAACTCATGAAGAGTTTTATAGTTTTGGTTCTTACATTTATGTATTTGATCTATTCTCAGGTGATTTTTATATATGGCGTAAGGTATAGACCCAACTTCCTTATTTTGCATGTGGATATTCTGTTGTCTCAGCACCATTTGTTGAAGAGATAATTCTTTCCCCCATTGAATGGTCTTGGCACCCTTGCTGAAAATCAATTGGCCATAAAAGCGTGGGTTTATTTCTGGACTCATGATTTTTATTCCATTGATCTATATGTTTATTTTTATGCCAGTATCACAATTTGATAACTATAGCTTTTTAATCAGCTTTATTGAGGTATAATAGACAAATAGGAATTGCATATATTTAAGGTACACACCTAGATGTTTTAATATATGCATACATTATGATATTGTCACCACAATCGAGCTAATTAACATTTCTATCACCTCATCTTGTTACCATTTTCTTTCCTTTTTATGTGTGATGATAACACTTAAGATCTATCCTATTACCAAATTACAAGTGTACAACACAGTATTGTTAATTGTAGTCACCATACTGTACATTAAATTTCCCAAACACACTGCTCTAGCATAACTGAAATTGTACACTCCTTGACCAACGTCAACTCGATTCCTTCTCACTCCCAGCCCCACCCCCAGCAGCCACCACTCCACTCTGCTGCTATGAGTTTGGCTATTTTGGATTCCACATATGATTGAGATCATACAGCATCTTTCTCTCTGTGTATGTCTTATTTCACTTAGCATAGTGTCCTCCAGGTTCATGAATTTTGTTGCAAATGGCAGGATTTCCTTCTTTTCTAAGGTTAAATAATATTTCATTGTGTATATATACCACATTTGCTTTTTCCATTCACCCATTGATGGACATTTAGGTTGTTTCCATATCTTAGCTGTTGTGAATAATGCTGCAGTGAAAATGAGAGTGCATATATCTCTTTGAGATCTGTATTTCATTTCCTTTGGATATATACTCAAAAGTGGGATTCCTGGATCACATGGTAGTTCTAGTTTTAATTTGTTGCAGAGCTTCCATTTTCTCCACATCCTTCCCAATGCTTGTTAACTTTTGTCTTTTTAATAGTAGCCCTTCTAATAGGTGTGAGGTGATATCTCATTGTAGTTTTAGTTTGCATTTAGTTTGCATTCCCTGAAAATTAGTGATGTTGAGCACCACTTCCTGTACCCTTTGGCTATTTGTATGTCTTCTTTTGAGGAATGACCATTCGGGTCATTTGCTCATTTTTAATTGGATTATTTGGGGGGTTTTGCTTTCAGTTGTATGAGTTTCTTATATATTTTAGATATTAACTCCTTATCATATAAGTAGTTTGAAAATATGTTCTCCCATTCTGTAGGTTGTTTTTTCACTCTGTTGCTTGTTTCCTTTGCTATCCAGAAGCTTTTTAGTTTGATACAATTCCACTTGTCTGTTTTTGCTTTTGTTGGCTGTGCTTTGGTGTTACGACCAAAAAATCATTGCCAAGACCAATGTCATAGAGATTTTCCCTTATGTTTTCTTCTAGTAGTTTTATAGTTTCAGGTCTTATGTTTAAGGCTTTAATCTATTTAGAATTGTTGTTTCAATGTAGTATGAGCCAAGAGTCCAATTTCCTTCTCCTGCATATGGATTTCCAGTTTTCTGAGCATCATTTATTGAAGATATTATCCTTACCCCACTGTGTGCTCTTGATACCCTTGTTGGAGATCAGTTCACTGTGAATATGTGGATTTATGTCTAGGCTCCCTATTCGGTTCCATTGATCTTTACATCTGTATTTATTCCAGTCCCATGCTGTTTTGATTACTGTAGCTTTGTAGTATATTTCAAAATTGGGAAGTGTAGTGCCTCTACCTTTTTTCTTCTTGGTCAAGATTTCTTTAGATATTTGAGATCTTTTTTGATGCCATGTGAATTTTGGGATTTTTTTTCTGTTCTTATGAAGAATGACATTGAGATTTTGACAGGGATTATATTGAATGTGTAGATCACTTTGGTAGTATGAACATTTTAACAATATTAATTCTTCCAATCCATGAACATGGAATGTCTTTCCATTTACTTGTGTCTTCTTTATTTCTTTCATCAATGTTTTATAGTTTTTAGTGTACAAGTCTTTCGCCTTTTTGCTAAGTTTATTCCTAAGTATTTATTCTCATTGTTGCCATTGTAAGTGGGATTTTCTCAATTTCCTTTTCAGGTGGTTCATTGTTAATGTGTGGAAATGCCACTATTTTTGAGTGTTGATTTTGTATCCTGAAACTTTACTGAATTCATGTATAAGGTCTAAGAGACTGTTTTTTAGTCATTAGGATTTTCTACATATATGATTATGTCAGCTGCAAACAGAATAATTGTACTTCCATTAAGTTTTTTTAATATTAAATGTTTTCATTGAACCACAAACGATAAAACATGGAAGTTGAATTCATTGAACAAAAGGAGCTCTCCAGGTGAAGAGCTAAATAACCTAATGGACTGAATGTACAGAATACATATAAAATGTAAGTTACCTCAACAGCAAAGGAGTAGAACAGTTTTTGAAGATAAAATTTGAGAAGAAGTAGAATACAGTTTTTGAACATAAAATTTGGTCAAGTGACAAATTTAGTTACTCAAAATGTTTAGTCCTTACCGCCTAAATTCAGTATGGTTCTACATATGTGCATTCAATATATGCATACTGAATTTCCATTTAAATGAAAGCTGACTTTGGAAGAATTTTTTTTAATTTCACATTTATTTGACAAGCCAATTTTTTAAAAATTTATAATTGATATGTGTGTGTTTATACATACATTAAAACCCCAAAATCTTGTTTATCAGTAGAGGGCTCATAATGCTTTTTTAAAAATTAATATTAGTGAATTTCAGCTATTTCTCCTGTGTGTCTAAGAAACTTTATATGTTCTCAATGCACCCACACAGTCAGGTGGGTTGACAGATATGTCAAAAATACTTTATGAAAAGCGGGAGGTAGCTCATGTGAGTTGGCAGCCTTTTGTGTATTGTTTCCCATTGGAACAGGCTGTCTCCTTTGATATCTTACAGGCAAAGAGATGAAAGGAAAACTTTTTACTTTGAAGCCTATTGAGCACAGTTGTACATTTACTATACTCCACCTTCTACTTGGCTTATTGGGCTTACTACTGTCAAATGACAAATACTTTACACCCAGCATTAAAAAAGTAGTGAAGAAACATTTTATAGACAATACCTTTTTTCATATGTTAAACATCAGCTTCTATGGTATACATTTCCAAAATGGTCATGTTACCATTTTATAAAAATTCTAGGCCAAAGAAACAGCACAAATAACATTGATGTTATCTTTTTCCCAATATCTATGTCAATTAACGGAGGCTAATCCTAACATATGTACCACTTAAGAGGGGGAAAGAAGAGGATTCATGACACATTGCAAAGATATAACTACAGCATCTTAGTTATAGGGATGATCTTAAAGTGCAGAAAGAGGGGACTCTAGAAGGTGCTGGTATGGCTTCTTCAGTTGGAAAACCTGTGAGTGTACAAGCTCAAAGGCCACCAAGGGACTCTGGAAGATCAAAAACTTTATGCCATTCATCTTTATCTGGATCACATTTCTGTACTATCTCTACCATACTGTGATTATTCCAAGAATGCCCCCAACCACATAGGTTTTATTTTCAAAGATGGCAATCCCAACATCACTCTGCCCTCTTAACGTGGTAGCAATTGGAGTCCACTGGTCAAAGATAGGTGAATAGTATTCCCAGCTGAGGACATCATCATAATTACTTGTTCCTCTGAAGTAACTGCCACCAATGACATAGAGCCTTTCTCCCATTGTCATGCAATGCAGACCTCTGACAGTGCACATCGGCACCTTCTGGACCCATTTTTCAGTATCAGAGTTGATGCACATGAGCTCCCTTTGGAAAGTATCAGGTGTCATTCCTCCTGAAATATGCGTCACTCCATACACAATTCCAGCATGGCCATAGTGGAGCCATTTATTTGTTTTTGGATTATAACACTCTACTGTGGGCAATTCACCAGATGCATTTTGCCCATCAACTGCATACAGATATCCTTTGAGGGCCCTTAGGTGGAAGAAGATATGCTTTTCATTTAAAGACATAATTTGCATAAATTAACTGTATCAAGGATCAAATCTGAAGACTGCATCAACTGCCATTTTTCCTTTTGTATCATAATTATTCTGTCAACCAAAGATATAGAGGAAATTTCCAATGACAACAATGCCATGCTGGTACCTTGGGGCCTCCATGGGGGCTAATGATTTCTACTTGTGTGCCTTTTCATCACACGTGTGCAATTCCTTACTGACAACCAGCTTCTGCCTCAGCACTCCTCCTAGTGTAACCAAACGAGTGATGTCAGACCGAATGGTAGTCCTTTCTGTACAACTGCCTGCATACATGGCATCATTTGGTAATTGCTGGCTTCCAAAAGCAAATTCATGTAGGTATTGTCAGTTCTCATGAAATCCACCATTTGCATGTACTTAATGAGCGAGCTCTGGTGGTATCATCATGGGAAATTGTTCGTTCCTCACTAATTTTGTGGAAAGTCTCTCTGAGGCTTGTCCAGGCAAAGCCAACAACAGGCAGCCTTAAAGAGCTCAAGTTCAGTGCGGTGCTTAAGGCTATTACTGGAAAGCACAATAGCAAGATGCTTAAAAGGAAGTTTCAAGAATTCCACCAGTGCTCAGCAATGCAGGAAATTTCTTGAAGAAGAAACTGTTAATGTGTTTATCCGCTTTTGTCAGAATGTAGGTGTTGTTAGTCTGCCCAACTTTGACACAATTGTCTAAAGTGACCCTAGATATGAGAAATACTTCACAGAAGTTCAAAACCAGCACAATCTGTAGAAATCTAGCCGCTTCCAGTGTGTCTTGAAAGTTTTCCATATTAAGAAAAAGCTTTGCAATATAAATGAAATCAATAATTTTGCTTAGATCAATTTTGCTCATGCCATGAAGTTTATGCACATTAAACTTTCTTTCATTCTACCTGTGAACATAGCCTTAAAGTGCCGGGAATTCCCCAGCTGACAGTGTCAAAAACAGGGTGTCACACAGGAATAAGAAAAGAGACAGCAGAATAGAAAGAGTGGGGTCAAGGGACTCAAGGCTTTCCAGACCAAGAGGCCGGAGAGTAATTCCTCACTCGTATTTATTCATCCCAAGAACAAAAGATCATTGTAAATCATACAAACAAACATGTTCTAAAGACATCCCACAGGCAAACAATGTTCTGTAGATTTCCATTACATATCAAAGGTATTTCTAGCCTAAAGCTAAACAAGAACATCAACTTGGGATTGCGACCAGGCTTAGTTTTCCAGCAGGTTGGGCATTCCTGATAGCAGTCCTGGAGCAGTTTTCCACCCCAGGAGAGAAACTGTTTTCAGTTCCTCTTGCCCTTGGAATGTCCTTACCATTTGAAAAACAGCCACATCTACGCAGACTGTCATATCCGCAGAGGTTCTTATGCCAGCAATATCCCTAGGTCACCCTAACATTTCTAAGCTACCCCATTAGGGTCACTTCGCAAAGCAATCCTTCAAGTTGAAGCTGGTCAAAGCCCTGTAATACCATAGAACTGTGGGTATTGCTGGTAAACACGCATGCAGTTCCTGCCTTGGAAGACTGCAAATGGGATGAGAGGCTCTTTTTCCTGCTTCCAAGGGACAATTTTATGTGTTGTTCTTTCTTGTCTACAAAAAGGTGGAGTTGATCTGGATGTTTTAAGAAGAGGAACTGGAAATTTCCAGTTAGCAAGAGAGCTCATTTTCCATTTCAGTGTCATGTTACCACCATGGTACTACTAAGAATACATTTATTATGCTCTTACCATTCTTTTTTTGAGCAGTTATGGAGTATTGCCCCAACCAATTCCCCTCTATGAACATGATCCATCACCTCTAAAAGTTCGATAATGATGTGATTGTGGAGAAGGACAGGCTGAAGTCCCAAGGAAGAGTTGATATTGAAGCTGGAGTGGAAGGCATTCTGCAGGCAGAATTCCTCCTTATTCTCCAGTAAGTTTTGAAATTAGAAAGTATGAGTCCTCCAACCTTGTTTTTCCTTTTCAAGATTGTTTTGGCCATTCTGCATCCTTTGCAATTCCATACAAAATTTAAGACCAGTTTTTCCATGTCTTCAAAACAGGACATTGGGACTTTGATAGGAATTGCACTGAATCTTTAGACCACTTTGGGAAATACTGCTATCTTAATAGGATCAAGTCTTTCAATGCATGAACATGGGATGTCTTTCAATTTATTTAGATCATTTTTAATTTTTTTAACAATGTTTTATAGTTTTCACTGTACAAGTCTTGTACCTCCTTAGTTAAATTTATTCCTAAGTATTTTATTCTTTTGACTATTGTAAATGGAATGGTTTTATTAATTTCATTTTCATATTGTTCATTGCTAGTATATAAAAATGCAACTGATTTTTGTGGCTTGAGCTTGTGTCTGTAAGAGACCAAAACTGTTCACAGAGCTCAATTGCAAAATAGACTTCCGCATTCTTGTAAAGCTTGCTTGCTAACCGCTCAGTTGTGCTTCTGTGATAACGGCTTGCTTGCAGAAACTGCGGGGAAACATGGGATGAAATAAAATGCTGAAGTAAAATGCTGCAGGACAGTGCAGAGGGAGGGAGCTACGGA
The DNA here is from genome assembly GCA_963574885.1 of Lepilemur ruficaudatus. Taxonomy (NCBI): domain Eukaryota; kingdom Metazoa; phylum Chordata; class Mammalia; order Primates; family Lepilemuridae; genus Lepilemur; species Lepilemur ruficaudatus. The sequence goes on from CAUYRT010001458.1 coordinate 16,864, forward strand.
ACCAGTCAGGGGTAATCAAGGGATATGCGGAAGAAGGAGGCCCTAGAGCCAATCAGAGAAAGAATGGTGTGCAATGTGAATAGCCAATCACGCCAGGTTTTAAGTGCATGATCAGAAAAGGCAAACCAATCATTGTGCTAAGCGAATGCATGATCAACGCGTTAACAGCTCATTGCCACATGAACTACCCTTATAAAGCCCCCTTCCTGCACCACCCGGGGTCCCTGCCCAACAAAGAGGCCACTGTGTTGGTGCTCTGGGGCTCGGACCCTAGCTCGAGCTAGTCAATAAACTCCTCTTGCTGATTGCAGCCTCAGTGACTCTGTCTCTCTGTTTGGTGGTACTGCGACTCCCAATCTAACAGTGTCCTGCAACTTTGCTGAATTTGTATAGTAATTCTAATAGTTTTGGGCTTGTTTTATGTCTTCAGACTTTTCTATATGTAAGATCATGTCATCTGCAGATAGAGATAAGCTTACTTCCTTTCCAATTGGATACTTTCTATTTCTTTGTCTTACCTAGGTGCTCTGGCCAGAACTTTCAGTATAATGTTGAATAGAAGTGGTGAAAGTGAGCAGCATGATCTTAAGGGAAAAAAGCTTTCAATTTTTCACCATTGAGTATAAAGCTACTTTTTCATAAATGCTCTTTACTGTGTTGAAGGGTTTCCCTTCTATTCCCAGTTTATTGAGTGTTATTATCATGCAAGGGTTTGGATTTGTCAAATACTTTTCTACATCACCTGAGATGAGCATGTGGAGTTTTTTTCCTTCATTATAGTAACATAGTGTAGTATCTTGATCAATTTTCATGTGTTGAATCACCCTTTCATTTCTGGTGTATATCCTAATTGGCTATGATGCATAATCCTCTCAACATGCTACTGGATTTAGTTTATTAGCTTTTGTTCAGGATTTTTGCATCTATATTCATAAGGAATAAGGGTCTATGGCTGTCTTTTTTTATGATGTCTATATTTGGCTTTGACATCAAGGTAATGCTGGCCTCATAGAATAGATTAGGAAATGTTCCCTACTCTTCTATTTTTTGGAACAGTTCAAAAAGATTTCTGTTAGTTCTTCTTTAGAGGTTTACTAAAATTCACCAGGGAAGCCATCAGAATGGTGGGCTTTTCTTTTTGGGGAGGTTTCTGATTACTGATTCAATCTCTTTACTTTTTGTAATCCTATTCAAGTTTCCTATTTGTTTTTGAATTAGTTTTATTAGTTTGTGTGTCTCTAGGAATTTGCCCATTTCATGTAGGTTACCTAATATGTTGATGTATAGTTATTCACAGTATTCTCTTATAATCCTTTTTATTTCTGTAAGATCTAGAGTCATGTCTCAACTTTCATTTCTGATTTTCCTAATTTGAGTCTTCTCTCTTTTTTCACGATGCATCTAGCCAAATGTTTGCCAATTCTATTGATCTTTTCAAGGAACCAACTTTTCGGTTTGTTGAATCCCTCAATTGTTTTTATTCTCCATTTTGTTTATCTCTGCCCTGATCTTTATTATTTCCTTCCTTCTGATAACTTTGAGTTTAGCTGGCTCTTCTCTTTCTAGTTCATTAATTTATAAAGTTAGGTTATTATTCAGGATCGTCTTTTTAAATGTAAGCATTTATAGTTATATGCTCTCTGAGCACTGCTTTTGCTGTATTCTATAGATTTGGTGTGTTGTGTCATTGTTTTCATTTATCTCAAGGTACTTTTAAATTTCACTTGCAATTTCTTTAATCCATTAGTTGTTTATGTTATTTAATGTCCACATATTTGTAAATTTTCCAGCTTTTCTTCTATTGTTATCTTCTGGTTTCATGTCATTGTGATTGGAGAAAATCAGTTGTATGATGTCAATATCCTTAAATTTATTGAGATTTGTTTTGTGGCCTAACATATGGTCTTTCCTGGAAAATGCTCCATGTTCACTTAAGAAAAATATATTTTTTTTGTTTTTGGGAGTAAAGTGTTTTATATACTTCTCTAAGGTCTAGTTAGTTTATAATGTTATTCAAATTCTCTATTTCTTTATGATCTTCTGTCTAGCTGTTCAATCTGTTATTTGATAGTGGGTTATTGAAATCTCCAACTATTACTCAGTCCAGTTATGGCAGTTTTGCCTCATAAATTCTGGGGAATCTAATGTTAGATGTGCATATTGATATATCTTCTTGATGGACTGACTTTTTCATCAATGTGTAATTTCCTTCTTTGTCTCTTATAATAATTTTTGTCTTAAAGTCTATTTTCTCTGATATATCCTTGCCCTCCTTTGGTTACTATTTGTATGGAACATCACTTTCTGACCTCTCACTTGAAACCCATTCATGCCTTTGGAGCTAAAATGAGTCTGTGGTAGATAGCGAATAGATGCATCATATTTTTTAATTCATTCTGGCATTCTCTGTCATTTAATTAGAGAGTTTAATCTATTTACATTTAACATAATTATGGATAAGGAATGACTTCTAACATTTTTCTATTTGCTTTCTATATCTTGTTATTTTATTGATATTATTTTAATTTATAAATCATAATTGTGTAGATTTATGGAGTATAATATGACATTTTGATACATGTAAATAGTGTGGAATGATTAAACCAAGCTAATTAACATATCCATCACCTTATTTACTTACCATTCTTCACATAGCACACTAGAAAAATAAATCAATATCAAAAGAAGGCAGTGATAGATAAATTAAGGAACTAGAAATACATATCTGATTCCCATCTTGTTTCTTTTTCTATATTTACTTTTTAGTTTTTTTCCTTAGCAGCTGCCCAGATTACAGTTAACATCATAACTTTATAACAAACAGGTTTGAATTAATACTGTCTTGATTTCAACAGTGTAAAAAAAAAAAAAAAAACAACTATACCCTTTACAGCTTCCTCCCTCACTTATGTTATTATTGTCACAAATTACATCTTCAAACATTGCATGCCTATTAATATAAATTCATAATTGTTATTTTAAGAATTTCCCTTCTAAGTTATACAGGAAAAACAAGTTATACCACTAGCTTTTATAATTACCTTTCTAGCTATCTTTACCATTTTGTTTAAGTTTCTTTGTATAGCTTTGAGTTACTGACTAGTGTCCTTTCACTTCAGCCTGAAAAAATTCCTTTAGCATTTCTTTTAGGATCAGTCTATTGATGATGAACTCCCTCAGCTTTTGTTTTTCAGAGAATGTCTTAATTTCTTCTTCATTTTTGAGGAATATCTTTGCTAAATATAGAATTCTGAGTTCACGGTTTTGTTTTGCTTTTTCTTTTAGCATTTCAAATATGTCATTCCACTGCCTTCTGGCTGTCATGATTTCTGATGAGAAACTGGCTGTTACTCTTATTGAGAATCCCTTGCAGGTGATGAGTCACTGTTCTCTTGTTGCTTTTGAAATTCTCTCTCTGCCTTGGCTTTCAACAACTGTGCTTTTTAGATTTGTCTATTTGTGTCATTCATTAAATTTGGAAAATTTTTGGCCATTGTTTCTTCAAATATTCTTTTACCCCTTTCTCTTTCTGTTCTCCCTCTGGGACTACGATTATGTGTATATTGGTATTCCTCATGGTGTTGCATGGATCTCTTAGGCTCTGTTCATTTTTCTTCATTCTTTTGTGTTTCTACCACTTAGATTTGATCATCTCAATTGACTGATCTTCAAGCTGTCTGATTCTTTCTTCTACCTGCTCAATTCTATTGTTATACCTCTCTAGTGACTTTTTTTTTTATTGTAGTTTTTTTTTTCTTTTTTATTGGGGGAAAACTACAAAGCATTTACAGTATAATGTTTACAGTCACAATTTATAGTGAGCTGATCTCCCAAAATATATTACCACTCAAGTTGACCTATCTTGTTACATTCAAAAATCTACT
>CAUYRT010001459.1:0-31397 GCA_963574885.1 Lepilemur ruficaudatus
ACACAAAGAGGCTGAAATTAAAAAGATGTGAAATGATTTATCATACACAAACTAATCATCAGAAAGTTGGGGTGACTATATTAATATCAAAGTAGACTTCAAGTCAAAGAGCACCACCAGAGATTAAAAAAAGGACATTTAATAAAGATAAATGAGCTAATTCATTAAGAAAAAATAAATTTTAGTGTGTATATATGTCAAGTAGGTTCTGAAATACTTGAAAAAAATGGATAGAATCAAAAGAAGAAATAGGCAAATATATACCTTATAATTAGAGACTTTAACTCATCTCTATTAGTAATTAAAAGGCAGGCAGACACCAAAAGAAGTAAAGAGACAAGAAAATTTAAAAATAATTAATCTACTTGACCTAATGGTACCTCCACAAAACAGAATACAGAATACCTTGTATGGGAGGAACAAACACTTTATACTCAAGACCTCAAGCTATTACTGACAGTAACTAAAATTTTCAAGTACACACGTAACATTCACAAAATATACCACATGCTAGGAAGTAAAACAAGTCTTAATAGATTTCAAAGGATTGAAATCACATACAGTAGTCCCCCCTTATATTCAGGAGAGAGATTCCAAGAGCCCTAGTGGATGCCTGAAACCTATATTGTATATTCTGTGTGTTTTCCTATACATACCTATGATAAAGTTTAATTTATCAATTAGGCACAATATGAGGTTAACAACAATAAAATAGAACAATTATAACAGTATACTATAATAAAAGTTATGTTTTGCTTTCCATAGTTTCAGTTACCCAAGGTTTGGAAATAGGTAAGCACAGTACAATACTTATTTAGAAACAACCATCTAAAGCCTCTGTAAATGGGTGTAAGGGCGAACAACCATCAAAGAAACATCTGTAGAAATGGGAGCACTGTAGGGCAATGGAACAGAGTAGTGAACAATAAGTACACATCATATGGTCAACTGATTTTCAGTTAAGATGCTAAAGGAATTCCATGGAGAAAGAAAATACCTTTTTTTAAATAGTGATGTAATAACTACATCACCTTATGGGAAAAAACTGAACGTTGACCCCCTACCCCACACCACACACAAAATTTAACTGGATGTGGATCATAGACCTTACTTTGAAAGCTAAATATACATAGCTTCTAGAAGAAAACATAAGAGAATAATTTCACAACCTTGGAGATTTCTTTACATTTACTTAATTTCTTTTAGCAATGTTTCATACTTTTCAGTGTACCAATCTTGCACCTCCTTGGTTAAATTTGTTCTTAGATTTTTAATTTTTTGTATGCTATTTCAAATGTTCTCTTAATTTATTTTTCAAATTGTTCATTGCTGGTGTATGGAAATACAACTGATTTTTATGTGTTGATCTAGTACCGTGAAACTTTGCTGAATTCATTTTATTAACTCTAGTAGTTTTTGTGGGTTTCTTTGTGGAATCTTTGGGATTTTCTGTATATAAAATCATATCATGTGTTAATATAGTTTTACTTCCTCCTTTCCAGTTCAGATGCCTTTTATTTATTTTTCTTGCCTAATTGCTCTTGATGGAACTTACAGTATTATGTGAGTAGAAGTGGTAAAAGTGGGTATTCTTACCTTGTTCTTGGCCTTAGAGAAAATGCTTTTAATCTTTTACACTTGAGTATAATGTTTGGTATGTGTTTTTCATAAATGACCTTTATCATGTCAAGAAAATTCCCTTCTATTCCTAGTTTGTTCAGTGTTTTTATCGTGAAAGGGTGTTGAATTTTGTCAAATGCTTTTTCTGTGCCAGTGGAGACGATTGTGGGGTTTTTATCATTCATTCTATTAATGTGTTGAACTTCACTGGTTTTTCTTATGTTAAACCACTCTCCCATTTTGTGATAAATCCCACTTGGTCATGGCATAAAATCCTTTTAATATATTGTTGGATTTGGTTTGCTAGTATTAATATTTTGTTGAGGATTGTTGTATTTATTATATTCATAAGTGATACTGGACTGCAGTTTTCTTTTAATGTGATGTTTTTGTTTGGCTTTGGTATCTGGGTAATGCTGACCTCATAGAATAAGTTAGGAAGTGTTTTCTCCTCTTTGTCTAGTAAGTTCAATGCCTTTACTTCCTCAGGTTCATTTCCTATTAATTTCTTCTGGCCATACTTTTTGTTTTCTTTGCATGCTTCATAATTTTTCATTGAAAATGGAACATTTTAATATTGTAATGTGGTAACTATGGAAGTCAGAATCTTCCCCCTCATCAAGGTTAGTTTCCATTGCTTGCCTGTAGCTGTTTGTTTAGTGACTATGTTTGTAAAGTCTGTATTCTTTGTCATGTGTGGCCTTTGAAGTCTATATTTCTTTAGCTTGTGTTTGGCTAGTGTTTTGACAAAGATTTTCTTACATGTCAGTAGCTGAAGAGAGGGAAAAAGAGAGGCAGAGAAGGAAGAGGCTGGAGGAAGAGGGAGGAGGAGTGAGGAGGGAGAAGGAAGGGAAGAGAGGGAGGAGAAGGAAGAGGAAGAGAGGAAAATAAAGAAAAACCTCTCCCAGTCATTTCAGATTGGCTCTGTGCTGGGGGCTCCTTTAATACTTAGGCTGTTTACAGCTCTGCCTTAGCCTTCACTTCCTCCTTGCATTGAGCCTAGAGATCAGCCAGAGGTGAAAGTTTAAAATCTTCCCAGGTGTTTTCTAAGTATGTTTGCATGTTTGTGACTTTTTAAATTCCCCAGTATACACAAGTGTTTTTGAATGTTCAAATTTCTTCAAGGAATTCTCCCCAGCTTTTCCTCCCAGGCTTTCAGTACTCTATTATATGCTTCAACCATAATCTTTTGTCCCAAGTAGCTGTGGGTTATTTTTTTCTGTTTTGCCTTGCAATGCTCTTGAGGTGCCTACGCTTTTCTGCCCTTGGGGGATTCTGGGTTCAGCCAAATAAAGGCAAGCACCTTTTACTAGTCCTTTAGGTGTACCCTGACAAGTTAAAACAGAAAAATGTAATTCTTTGCAATAAGGTGTGCTCTGCTCCCTCTGGAGCCAGGGACCAGAGTCCTGCACTGGGAATGTAGGCTCCTGTCTTCAAGCCCAGTGCCAAGCTGGGAGGGAGTGGGACAAAGGCAAATAAAAGTGCACAAAGCTTTTCCACGGTTTTGAAGTTGCCTTTTTCTTGATTTGGTTGTGCTTGATTGTTGTAAACCTTTGACGATTACAGAGCTCTGGCAAAGTTGATCGTGACCATTTTTGATTGACTTTTTCATGTTTTTGTGGCAGACAGGCCCTTGGAGATCCTTATTCCATTTTGCTCTGACAATCAGTTTTTTGGTTTTTTTTAAAGCCAGTCAAATTTAGCAGAGACAATCAGTTTTGAAAACAGTAACAATCAAAACCAAAACAAAAGAAAAGGTAAAGTGTGGTGCTGATCATTTCTCTCTCTTGCTCGTACTGTGGTAGAAACCACTAGTGGTCCACCAACATCTGCTGCCCCTTCTTCCTCGTTAGTGGATGGATTATCACCACCACAAACTTTGCCTTTTTAGCTGGGTACACATTTCTCTACAATCAGGTGTAGTTAGATACAAAATTCCTGCCAATGGGATCTAAGCAGAAATGGAGTGTCCAGCTTCTGGAAGGTGTCTTTAAAGGAGATGTCAGTCTCCAGCATTTCCTTTTCCCTGCTGCTGGAATGCAGATGTTAAAGCAACCCTCATGAAATTGGAAATGAGAGCTTTGTGCTAGGGAAAGGGGACCACAAAGTTAGAAGCCTAGGACCTTGTTGCCAAGAACCTGAGGTGGACTAATTCCAGACTTTTTTTTTCCACGAGAGAGAAATTTCTACCCTCTTTATAGCCTTGGTATTTTGGGGTTTTTATCATTGCAGTTGATCCTAATCTTGATACATTCCTCATTTGGCACTGGAGAAAGTCCCCACACCTTAGCCTGAATGTAGCAAGAATGTTTTGAGTTATGGGTTGTTTTACTTCGGTGTATTTTCTAACTTACTGGTATATTTCTAACTATTACTGGTATATAGGAAAGCATTCTAACTAGTTTTAACATCATTATCTTTTGAGGGAGTAGTCATTCTAGGAAGACAATTATATTATCTTCAAATAATTATAACTTTGTCTTATTTTCAATGTCATCACTTTTTAACACCTTATTGTATTAACCAAGAGGACCCTTAATTCCTTCTTAACTGACCCCCCATTCCACAGTAGTAGGATCTCAGCAGCTGTGTTTGTATAATGTGGTCTCATATTTCTTGCTACATTTTATTAAACCTGGGGTGGACACCTGACCCAAGTTTACTCAATGTGCAAACCTTGGCTGGGAGTTTAGAATTGGAACTTTCTTGTCATAGAACAGTCTCCTGTCTGCAGGACCTGTGTTTCATTTGGAGCGGGTCTGTATGTACTCTAACCAAAACCCCAACTGCACCACTCCTCAGGTGCCCGCCTGGACCTCTCACTCCTGCCCTGGGGCTTCCCAGTCAACAAAGAGGCATCACAGCCTTTGGAACTCACACATGGCAGTGTGGATGTGCAGAGAACGTCACATCCCCTGAGGCCAGCCTTTGACTAATGTGAGAGGGAGCTGGCAAGTAAATTCTTCTGTCTTCCTGACACAGTCCACATGGCCTCTTGGGGACCTCTTGAGAGACAGGCAGGCGTACTCAGCTGTGGCCAGCTCACTGGTGCCCCCACACCCGTTGGCCCTCATCCTTCACTGACTCTCTCCTCTTTTCTCTGACTCCTGCTGCGGGCACCACGCTCCATCACAGAGTGGAAACACATGCATCTTTGGGTCCAGTTGTATTTCTGGGGAACCTAGGTCAAGACGGGAAGGAAGAGCTAGTCATGCATTTAGGAGCTGTGAGCATTCATCCTCCAGCCACCACAGCAAAAGTGCAGCAGAGAAAGGCATTCTCCTAAGAAAGAAAATATAGCTAATGACCTTGGAGAAATAGAAATCGGAGATATAGAAAGAGAGCATTCTGTGTGTATGAAACACTCATCCATTTCTGGGTTCAAATTCTGACATTCCTGCCCTTGGGTTATAGGATGATTTTCCTTGACAATAAATTATCCTTTCTTAACTTAAGGGTAGCTCCAACTGTTGTGGAGGCTTCATAATGTTTTGAGTTGGCTGGGCTGACCTACATTTATCGAAATTGTCTTTCCTGTATGTTCTCAAAAGAGACTTGGTGTTGTGGCTACTTTTTCGCTCCTAAGCTTGGTAGCAAAGGAATGAATGATTACTCAAAACACATACTGTTTAGAGAGAAGGGAAGAGACCACAATCTAAAGGAGAAAATAGCCTCCTCTGCTAAGTTTCTCCCCGTATTTATTTCCAAGGACACATGCAAAGGGTCAGGGCCCTTTGTTAATTTCTTTAACAACTTTCATAGAGGTCAGCTGAAAACAGCTTTGCACTCAGCAAACAAGCAGCTTTGGATAGGCATTTTCGCCTGACTCTCATGTTCTTTCCATCCATCCATCCTTTCTTTCCATGCAGGTCAAACAGCTGACCTTTGCACTCAGCAAACAAGCGGCTGAGGCAGGTGTTTTTGCCTAACCCTTCATTCACCTGCTCACATTCTTTCCATCCATCCTTTCTTCTAGGCCCAGCCCCTACAACTTGGGGGGAGTAGGGAAGCAGCTGCTCTCTTGCAGCTCGCACATGTTGCTGTGTATCTCATGGTTCACTTTGTTAACACAAGACAGTGGCCAGGCCTGCAATACCGCCTTTCTCTGGATCTTCTGACTCCTGCGTGAGGCGTATGGTTTAGCTTCGTGACGAAAGGCCCCAGCTTTTGTAGCACATCCACACCACCAAGGTCAGAAGCAGCAAGAACTAGATGGGTCCTGGTCCATCCGCACGGGGTTCCGGCACGTACTTGCGGACGCCAGCTTGTTCTTTCTCTTTCTCAACTGCCTGTTGTGTGGCCACTGAGCTTCAGCATCAGATGCAGACAAAAATGGCCCTATGGAGGCTGATTAATCAGTTTACACAATTAATTGTGTAAGATCAAATCCCTGTAGCAGAATCCCCATAAGTCCGTGATTATCTACATATATGGGATGTTTATCTATCTATCTGGATACATATTTTAGTCGTTCTGCTCTTGCTTCTTGGACTGAACCTTGACTGATACAGAATTTGGTCTGGAAGAGGGTGCTGCCGTGGCAAAACCTAGAACATGGGCATGGCTCTGCGACAGGGGCGTGAGGAGAGTGTTGCTGATACTTAGTCTCTTGAACACACTGTTCACAGAGTTTTGGACTTTGCAGAAGAGGGCTTAGAAGAAAGTGAGAAAAATGTTATTGGAAATTGAAGGAAGAAGATCCTTGTAAAGTAACAGCAGAAAGTTTAGCAATGCTGTTGCCTGCAATTTACCGAAAGGACAAATTATACCTAATGAACTAACTGATCTAGCTAATGAGATTTTTCAAGCAAAGTATTAAAGATGCTGCCCGGTTTCTTCTTGCTGATTATAGTAAGATGTGAGAGGAGAAGCCATAATCTGAGAGACTGATTTAATGGTTTAAATTAAAAGGAGACAGAATTGATGGTTTTGAAATTTCTCAGCCTAAGTGGCAAATGATGCTAAAATAAAAAAATGACTGTCGAGCAAAGATCAAATACATGGCACTACCAAGAAAACATGGTCTAAAGATGGAGCTAAGATGTGAGTGTAAAATCTTAAGACATCAGAAAAATAAAAAATTGTGCCTCAGAGTATCATTGACACAAAAGGCTCTGTAAATAGATTAAGAATGTGTCTCACAGATCCTCTCAAACAATAGGGTCTTTAGAAAACTCAAGAAGGTTGCTACTCAGGAGGAATCCAAGGCCGAGAAGGGTTTAGTTCAAAGAAGTTTATGGTTATGGCTTTTGTCTAATAGAGTGAACCTGAAAAGATTCGCAGGAGACCCACAGAGTTTTTAATAGTATGTCACCAGAAAAACTTCTGGCTTGGACTGAAAGAAACAGATCTTACGACTGAGGAAAGGCTTTTGGACTTCCAGGAGTCTACCATCAGGAGGAGGTGAAGAAAACAATTCTGCTGCCAATGTGAAACCTTTTAGGAAAAGGGATGACTGAATGCAGAACCAAGACACCAGAGGGCGGGACTAGGAGCTATGGAGAGTTATTCAGACCTAGCTGAGGACAGCCAGCGTTACGTCAGCAGGATTACCACCTCCCATTTCCACCTCTCCACCACCTTTGAACAGGAATGTCTGTAGCGATTATCCCATGCTTGTCCCACTATTGCCTATTGGTGTGTGGGGGAGATCACTTGTCTCTCTAGTGTCTCATATGTTCAGATTGGAAGGAACTGAGCGAGGAGCTGTATTTATGGAACTATGCGGAAATGCCCCATCAGCACCTGAACTTGGTCTGGATGATGCTGTTCTAAACTCTGAACTGATGCTGCAATGGGATGACTTTTGGGAGTTTTGGAAAGGGAGTGCCTATACTTTGATGTTTCAAGTGACATGAATGATTGGGAGGCCAGAGGGCAGACTGTGGTAGCCTCTAAGGGGACCCCCAAAGTCCCCAACTCTGGTACCCATTCCATATGTAAGCGCTTCCCCTTGAATGTGGGCTGGATTTAGAGATTCACTTATGAATAGAATACAGTGGAAGTGAGAGGATGTGATTCCAGTAAAAGGTTGTAAAGAGATGGTGGCTTACGTCTTGGGTTTCTCAGCCAGTGCTCTGAGGGAGGCTGGCTGCTGTGCTGTGAGCAGCCCTGTGGAGAGACCTGTGTGGTGAGGAACTGATGTCTCTGGCCAGCCACCAGCCAGGACCTGAGTCCTGCTCATGTGAAGAGGCTGGGAAGCAGATTCTCTTCAGAGTGTTGGAATCGCTGCAGCCCTGACTGACACTTTGTTTTTTCTTTTGTTTGCTTTTTTTTTTGAGACAAAGTCTTACTCTGTCGCCTCTGTCGCCCAGGCTAGAGTGCAGTGGCATCATCATACTTCATTGCAACCTCAAACTCCTACCTCAGCCTCCCAAGTAGCTGGGAATATAGGCAGACCACCATGCATGGCTAACTTTTTCTATTTTTTGTAGAAAGGGCTGGGGGATGTCTCGCTCTTGCTCAGGCTGGCCTCAAGCGATCCTCCTGCCTCAACCTCCCAAAGTGCTAGGATTATGGGCGTGAGCCACCATGCCTGGCCCTGACACTCTGATTAAGCCAGAAGCACCCAGTTAAGCTACACCCAAACCCTTGACTCAAAGAAACTGTGAGACAACAAGTGTTGTTTAAAACACTAAGTTTGGGGTAATTTGTTGTGTAGCAATGGATAATGCTGTTGATTTCTGTTCCTTGCAGCCCAAAAGGTCATAACTGACACAGTTAATGGTACCCAAAGCTTTCTACAATTTAATGCAATCGATTTTTCCAACTTCCTTTCCCACCACTCTTCATGAACTCTCCACGAGACCCAGACTGTGCTCAAGCACCATTTGCTGTTTCACTTTTATGCTAGCCATTCCCAAAGCAGATGACCCTGCCTTCCTGAGACAAGTTCAATTATTGATGGCCACTCCAAGCTTTTTTGATCAGCTTTTCTGACTTGATCCCTGACACTTAGAAGCCCTTGTCTTTTTATTCAACAGGACAGTGGTTGTCCAAGTGTGACCCCTGGACTGGCAGAAGTAGCGCCATCTGGGAGCTGCAAATTCTTGGGCTCCACCCAGGACCTATTAGGTCAGAAATTTTGGGGGTGGAGCCCAGCAACCTGTGTTTCAAGACCTCCAGGTGGATCTGATGCTTATTCACGTTGCAGAACCATGACATTTGGATATTAAATCAGGCTGTGTTTTCATAAATAAATGTTAGATCTCCTTACCTATATTATGACCTCTTGGAGGGCAGAAACCATGACATGTTCCTTTGTATGTCACAGCACACAGAGTGCTTTGCATGTCTAAGGTATTTCCATGTTTGGACCATACTGCGAGAGGGGTCTCGCTCCTGCAACTGCAAACTGGAGCCCTCCTGGCCTTCGGCGTCCCTCGGATGTCATTTAAAAAATATCTTTTATTACAGTGACAGCAAATATGGGTACAAGTCCCAATATTAGCCACACAATATCAGTGCCATGCAAGGCAATTTTTAAGTGACTTTCATTTTAGTTTCACATCTCAGCTAAAATGAACAAGGGAAACAGAGGAAGGAGAGAGGTTCGGGTGATTAAATTGCCATTTAGGATGTATTGCAATGAACATGGAATTCCTACCTCTGTTGGTGAAAATGACAAGGTGTGATTTATTTACTGAAGGTAAATATGTCCTTCATCAGAATTATATATTTGATTATTATTTGGTTGTCCTCCTCACCGCAGAGTGAGATCCTTGGGATCAGACCTGTGTCTGACTTGTTCACCACGTTATGCTCAGTGTCTGGCATGAGGAAAGGTACACAGTAGGTGCTTAATACTTGTTGTGTGGGTGAGTACTTAGCACAGTGAAACACAGGGGTTATCCATGTCATGAACCTACATGTCTTCACACAGACTGGGATGGGACATACATATTATAATGTATGAGACAAAGTGTGATTGTGCTGTTTTATTACAAATCTGGTCAGATTCTTTCCATTTAATTAGAACACTATATTGAACTTTAGTTTGAAATATTTTCTATTTGATGCTAGTTTATAAAATGACTTTCTTCTTTAAAAGTCAAGTCTATTGAGGTATAATTTAGAGTAAAATTCATGTTTAGATATGTAGTTCTATAATTCTGATGCTCCCACCCTCATAGTCAAAATGCAGACCAGTTCTGTCACCCCCAACTGTTCCCACATGCCCCATCAATCCCCTCCCCTCATCCCCAGCCCCAGACAACTACTTATCTGGTCTCTGTTCTATAGTTTTGACTTTTCTAGGATATTACATAAAAGAAGTCATACATTACATGGCCACTCAAGAATGGCTTCTTTCACTTAACATTATTTTTTCAGATTCATCCAAGTTGTTACATGGTCATGTCTTTTCCTTGCTGAGCAGTATTCCATTGTATGAATTGGAGCTGTTCATTCACTCACCAGCTGACGGACATGTGGACTGTTGCTAGTTTTTGGCACTTAATAAAGCTGCTATAAACATCTGTATACGTGTTTTTGTATGAACATGCATTTCATTTCTCTTGGGTAAATACCTAAGATTAGGATAAGGTGATAGATAAGTCTATGTATAATGACATAAAAAACTGGAAAACTCTTTTCCAAATTGGCTGTACCATTCTAAATTCCCACCAGCAATGTATGAGATTTCCAGTTGTTCCACACCCAGGCCAAGACTTGTCAGTTTTCTGTTTTGCCATTCTAATGGGTACATAATGGTATTTAATTGTACTGAATTTTAAAAATTACATTTTTGGAGACAAGGTCTTGTTTTATTGCCCAGACATGAGGGCAGTGGCATGATCATAGCGCACTGCAACCTCAAACTCCTGGGCTCAAGTGATCCTCTTGCCTCCACTGCCTCCCCAGTAGCTGAGACTACAGGCACACACCAGCATGCCTGGCTAATTTTCCTATAGGAAAATAGGAGTCTCACTCTTGCTCAGGCTGGTCTCAACCTCCTGACCTCAAGTAATCCTCCTGCCTCAGCCTCCTAAAGTGCTAGGATTACAGATGTGAGCTACAGTGCCTGGTACCAGTTGTTTAAAAGTCTTCCTTTCTCTATTAAATTCTTTGGCTTCTTAGTAAAAATTTTTTAAAAAATGGGACTGTCCAAGTATTAAGTTTATTTTTATACTCTCTTCTGCTTTACTGATCTATTTGTCTAACACTTTGCCAGTACCACACTATGTTGATTACTGTAGCTTTACAGAAAGTCCTGAGATCAGGTAATGTAAATCTTCTAACATTGTTCCTATCCTTCAAGATTGCTTTGGTTATGCTAGGTCCTTTGTATATTCATTTTACAATCAGCATGTCAATTTCTACAAAATGCCTGCTGGAATTAACTTGAATTGGGCTGATTCTGTAGACCAGCTAGGGAGAACGGATATCTTAACCATATTAATCTTCCAATTCATAAACATAGTATCTTTTTATTTTGGTTTTAATCTCCCTAAGCAATGTTTTATAGTTTTCAATGTAAAGGAATTATATATATTTCATTAAATGCATTCCTAGAAAATTGATATTTTCTTTCTTTTTTGTTTTTGAGGCAGAATCTCACTCTGTTGCCCAGGCCAGATCATAGCTCACTGCAGCCTCAAACTCCTGGGCTCAAGTGATCTTCTTGCCTTAGCTTTCCAAGTAGCTGAGATTACAAGCATGTGCCACCACGCCTGTCTTTAATTTGTAAAATTTTTTTTGTAGAGATGGGGTTTCGCTATGATGCTTAGGGTGGTCTTGAATGCCTTTGCTCAAGCAATCCTCCTGCCTCAGCCTCCCAAAATGCTGGAATTACAGGCAAGAACCCCTGTGCCTGGCCGAAAACTTCAATGCCATTATATGATATTGTTTCTTCCAACATATTATCAAAAATTGCAAACATAGAGGAAGGGAGGAAGGTTGAAAGAACTTTATAGTGGACACCCATGTACCCATCACCCCCATTCTAATAAATACTACTTTACTATACTTGCTTAGTGACCTCAATTTTCTGAAGGCTATAATAAGAGAGAATTTTCGGTTTTGGTTTTTCTCTTGTGGTTGGGAGTGATGACTTACAGGCTCCTAACATGCCTGACTGGAAAAATGCTTATGATTAAAAAAAAATCTTTTAAAAGTCCAAACAGAACAATAAGAAAAATTAAGTTAAAAAGGTTCAATCCATTTCACACGTAAGATAGGGCAATGTACATCACAGCGTTAGCTTTCCCACACAAATGAGCTAAGAGCAGCTCTTACTTAGATTTAGCGTAAAAATGCCTTTTTATTCAGAAAACTCAATCATTTGGTGCATGTAGCTGACATGATGATGTGATGCCCAGATCGTTCTCCAAGAAGGAACTGTCACCCTCTTTCCTGAGAGTGCTGTCTGCAGAGAGCCTCAGCTGCAGCTGCTTCTGGGGTTGTCTCCACTGCAGAGGTCATGCTCTTTCCAGCAACCGATCGAGGTGGGGGATAAAGGCATGGCCATCTTCCCCAACACAGGACAACCAGACAGGCCACTTCCACTGACCTGCACTGCAGACTGGCTTTCCTCTCTGTCCAGTTGGGCTCCCTTTCCTTTCTGAGCATGGGGCAGTTTCACATCTAATTCACCTAAGAGGCTGCTTCTCAAAATAACCAATTGGTGACAGTTTGTAAAGTCTATTTTTCCCCCAACGTAAACTTGCTGGGAAACTCTAAACTTTCAAAAAAAAAAAAAAGGGCAAAAACAGATACAGAATAAAATCTTAGTTTAAGTGACAATAAATTCCAAATACTATTTTTCTGAAGTGAAAATATTTCCTTTCACAAATATTTACCTTCTGGCTAGGCATGGTGGCTCATGCATATAATCTTAGCACTTTGGGAGGCCACAGTGGGAAGACTGCTTGAGGCCAGGAGTTTGAGACAAGCCTGAGCAAGAGAGAAGATCCTGTCTCTGCAAAAAAATACAAAAATTAGCCAGACATAATGGTGCATACCTATAGACTTAGCTACTCTGGAGGCTGAGGCAGGAGGTTGTGGTGAACTATGATCACACCACTGTACCACTGCACACCACTGCCCAGGTGACAAAGACTTTACCTCAAACAAAACAAAACAAAAAAAATAGCTGCCCCACAAAACTTATCCTCTAATCCCAGGTTTAGAAACACTGATAACTCAGTTTAGCGAGAGTGTGTTTCAGTATATCTGATGTGATGATTTTTTGTTAAGTATAAAGAACTTTACCAAAAGAGCCAGGCCATCTCTATTTAAATAATAGCCCCTTCATCATGACAGCCTTACCGGAGCAGACATTTCCATCAATTTCCATAGCATTCTGACTTATAGGACCAGACCACAAGCAACTTCACATACGTTACAGTTGCTGGGCTAAGCAATGGTATTTTCTTGAGATCTGGAAGGAGCTGTTCATCCCCCAACGTTTGAAGGCCTTCCCAGTGAATTTCTTCTGAGGCTTGGGAGTAAAGTCCAGGATTTGAGTAGGCTTGTCTTCAGGATTTGCCTTCTCCACTTAGGAAATGTTGATGCTTCAAGATGGTCAAGATTATTTCTAAGAGGAAGGGTGTGCTAGTGCTCACCTCTGAGGGCTCAGTGGTTGCTTTTAAAAAAGAAATAAGTAGCAAATACAGTACTGAGTCCTAAGTATTAGAAATATGCTATGATGGTTAATTTTATGTGTCATTTGACTGGGCTAAGGGATGCCCAAATGACTTGCAAAACATTATTTGGGGCCATGGCTGTCACAGTGTTTAGCATTTCAATTGCTGGATTGAACAAAGAACCCTCACGAATAAGGGTGAGCATCATCCAATCTGCTCAAGTCCTGGATAGCACAAAAAGGCAGAGAAAGGACAGATCTGCTCTCTGTTTAGGCTGAGACATCCCTCTTCTCCTGCCCTCCAACACTGATGCTCCTGGTTCTCGAGCACTTGAAGTCAGATTGGAACACCACTGGCTCCCCTGGTCCCCAGGTCTTTGGATTTGGGCAGGAACTAAACCACTGGCTGTCCCAGGCCTCCCTTGCAGATGGCAGATCATGGGCCTTCTTAGCCCATCACTGCATGAGCCAATACCTCATAATAAATCTCTTCTGTATATATCTCTCTCTCTCTCTCTCTCTGTCCCACTGGTTCTGTTTCTCTGGAGAACCCTAATACATATCCTAAGAAGTATACAAAGAAAATGTGGAAAAATTGAACAGTAACTATAATTTATTTAAGATATAACTGGTTAGCTCATAAAAACTGCTCAGAAATGCCAGACAACAGTATGTACCAATAGCTGGCTCTAAGTGAGGTTGGCTTTTTATATTCATTGATATTGGCTGAAGCTACTTTCAATTTTGGAACTTCTCGGGCACATAAAAAATATAAACACTTCTCGGATAGGCATAAGACAACTTTTAGGGAAGACAACATGTAAAACTCAACATAAAAAACTTCTGTGACTGAAGTACAGCAACAAAAGGAGAATAAAAGAATTTTAAGTGTTTTAATTTATTTTTAATACCAATAATTACATTTCAAACATGATATAATTTACATTTAAAGATATCAATACCATAAATCTATATCTTACAGTAGGAAATATAAGAGTAAACAGCCTATATACACTTGCATTATTTACACAATTTTATATATATAACCCTATACACTACCCAATAATTTTCAGAGAAAATACCTACAATCCATTTACCTAGGTTGTGGATAAGTTTTTAAAAATGAATGAAAATAAAAAGATTTCCACTTTTCAGCTGCATATGGTGGAATGAATAAAGATGAAGTCTGAGATATTTATTATACTGAAGATATTTAACTTTGTTCCATGCCAGCCATGAGTGACAGTGCTAGAGATTCCACTGTGGGAAGAATAAAAATAAGGTTAAAAATAAAGGTCTAAATATTTTTAAAATGTTTGAATAAGGCTTTAATAAATTCAGAATTATATTTAAATATATGTTCTATTTTTAATTAAAACAGTGATTATTTTAAATATATAATAAAAATGACTACCTTCATTTATTAAATACAAATGGAAAAAGTATGATTTATTCTATTTCAAATAATTTTAATTTTGAAAACAAAAAACTGTAGGCATTTCACTAAACAAATAACTCATACCTGTCCCATAAGTCATGAAATCAGGAGTCACTTCAGAAAAAAGGGCCACATTCTAACCTATGAATGGAAATCTCTTGCCTAATACCCAATGTAAAAATGGACAAATGCATTAATGACTCCTCTAACACTATTCTAACAGTTATTTTTTAAGTGTTAAGCTATGCTTAATAATTACATTACAATTTGAATATGCAGAAATGGGAGAGATTAACTGTATATTTTACCAAAAAAAGTCAGGCAAAAAGATACTACTTAGCTCTTTATTTCTGCAGATTACATGGCTGTCTTCGCCCCACCCCCTGCCCCGGGCAGACCTCTCTGCCTACTTCACACACTGAGTTCTGAACTGTCAGGTACACACTTTCTTGCGATAAGAGGCAGCCTTGGGAGTTTTAAAATTGCTAAAAACAAAAATCAAAAAGAAACCTATCTTATGAAAAGAAATAGTTACAAAAATTACATGATAGTAAAGTGTGACAGAAATCTATTCTGTCATCTGCTTTAATATTAGTTTTAGAAATCTACTGGTGTAATAAATGGTATATTAGAAAGTAAGATTTTTAATTTTAGTGCTTTGATATTCACTCACATCATTGTAATTCTGAAAAAGTAATTCAAAGCATAGCACAACTGCTAAGGGACTTCTCAGTTTTGAAAATGGTGAGAAATTCTAATTCTTCATGCAATCAGTAACAAAACAATGACACACAGACTAAGCTACAAGAAAATATACAAGTAGTAATATTTTAACATGATATACTCACAATGGGGAAAAGATCCTCTACAGACGGCTTTGTTTAAAATGGTTACAAGAAACATATGGCAGTTTTTAAAATCAGACTCCATTTTCTCTATAGATTCCATTCTAGGAAAAAAGTACATTTCAATTTAAGTAAGTGCATACGAGGTTAGTATCAGGTTATTAAGTATGAAATGTCTGATCGCCTTAAATACTAAGTTTGACAGTTGATATCTGTGACATTTCATTTTCACACTTCTTATTTTATTTTTACTGTAAGGGTACATACTCATTCTTTCAAATGCATGTTTAGACTTGTAATTATATTCCAAATTTTTTTTTTTGGAAAAATTTTTGTACAACCATAGGTAAGTAAAAAATTTGTATTACTTTCAAATATGAGTTCTGTCATCAATACAACACAGCTCAAAATATCAACAAAGAGTTTGGAAAAGATGTGGCTAATGAACACATAGTACGTTGACAGTTTTAAAAGTTCCATTCTGGTAATTTTAATCTTAAAAATGAGCCACGTGGATGACCTGAGACCAAGGGGTATAATGGTAAATTAAGAACTGTAGTAGAAGAGAATCCATCTTAACCTACAACAAGGTTTGATATTCCTCTTCCAACATTAGACCATATAAAACAAATCGACAAGGTAAAGAAGCTGGATAAATGAGTACTACATAAATTAAACAAATGTCAAAAGAAAAAATTGTCTTGAAGCTTGCCTTTCTTTGCTGTCATGACATAAAGGCAATCCATTTCTATACCGTATTGTTACATGTTAAAAAACAGATTTTTTTTTCTACTAACAGCTTTATTGAAATATAGGTCACATATCATAAACTCACCCTTTTTTACGTTTTTTTTTCACTTTTCTTTTTCTTTCTTTTTTTTTAATTTCAGCATATTATGGGGGTACAAATGTTAAGGTTACATATATTGCCTTTGGCCCCTTCCCCCAAAACATTCTTTTTGACAATCACAAGCGTTCTGCACAATGACTGGATAAAGTGCTGAAACAAGTCCAAAACCACATATCCATCAAAAAAAGCTAATGATGTCTGTTTGGTGGTCCAGCACTGGTATTATCCAGTACAGCTTTGTGAAACCTTGTCAATCAATTAAAGTGGCTGTCTACTGTAACCAATTGGACAAAATGATGAGGATGCTTGTGATTAAACAGCTGAGATTGGTCAATAGAGACAGGCCAATCCTCTTAGAAGACAATGCTCATCCACATGTCGCACAAACAATGCTACTCAAACAAAAAGCCCTAAAATTTGAAATTATTTAATAAAAGTCCCCTCCTTTTTTTTTTGAAAAAAGGGAAATGTCGACCAGGCGTGGTGGTTCACATCTGTAATCCTAGCACTCTGGGAGGCTGAGGTGGGAGGATCGCTCGAGGTCAGCAGTTCAAAACCAGCCTTAGCAAGTGCGAGACCCCATCTCTACTAAAAGTAGAAAGAAATTAATTGGCCAACTAAAAATATGTAGAAAAAATTAGCCGGGCATGGTGGCGCATGCCTGTAGTCCTAGCTACCCAGGAGGCTGAGGCAGTAGGATCGCTTGAGCCCAGAAGTTTAAGGTTGCTGTGAGGTAGGTTGACACCATGGCACTCTAGCCCAGGCAACATAGTGAGACTCTGTCTCAAAAATAAATAATTAAATAAATAAATAAGGAAGGAAGGAAATGTCAGACACATTCAAGATAGAACTTCATAGTAGGCTTCAGCACCAAGCCTTCACCTGGCTGGTACCCATGCCAGGTACCAGACTTATCCCTCCACAACCCCACCACAGTATTTAGAAACAAATTTGAGACATCAGAGCATTTCAGTTACAAATATTTCATAAGTATTAATGAATACTTTAAATATAACGTATATTTCAAAACATAGCCACAATACCATTTACTTAAAAATAATGCCTCTTTTATGTCATCAATAATCAATTGGTATTCAAGCAAATTTCACATTGTTTCCACAATTTTTCACTTTTCTGCTTCTGTTTTTTTTTTTTTTTTTTTTGAGTCTCACTCTGTTGCCTGGACTAGAGTACCATGGCATCACCCTAACTCACAGGAACCTCAGACTCCTGGGCTCAAACAATCCTCCTGCCTCAGCCTCCCGAGTAGGTGGGACTATAGGTATGTGCCACCATGCATGGCTAATTTTTTCTATTTTTAGTTGTCCAATTAATTTCTATTTTTAGTAGAGATGGGGTCTTGCTCTTGCTGAGGCTGGTCTCAAACTCTTGACCTCAAGCGATCCTCCTGCGTTGGCCTGCCAGAGTGCTAGGATTATAGGTGTGAGCCACCATGCCTGGCCCCACTTTTCTGCTTTAAGTCTGAATCAGGATCAATGAACTTTCATGAACTGTGGTGCTTGATATTCTTCTTAAGTCTCTTCACACCCTGCTTTTTCCTCATAATTTATTTGTAGAAGGAAGTAAAAGAGTTCGATTTTAGCAAAGCATATGTGCAGAGTTATTTTCTCCTCCACTCCATAGTGACACAAAAAGGGAAATTATTTTACACACTTTGAGACAGGAATAACAAAACAAGTAAGACTTCTGTTTCCACCCTTACAATTATTTTTACCTACTGTCTTAGTTTGTTTATTTAGAGTATAGACAGAGGTTAAGACTTCGAATTATACTAGCACAATATCAACTCTTCACCAATACGGACTAAGCACAAACTACTATCATAACAGCCTGGTCAACCAGACATGTACTTTTATTCAGGAAAGTAATAGCAGAATTATCACTGCATTCATTTTATAAACAGGACAGGGACAAAATATTGAGCTGTACATTTGAGTTAACAGTAGAGGATGGTCCTTGCTAGACACGAAGAGCTCATGGGTCCTCAACAGTCCCTTAACTTCAGGGCATTTGTCTTTCTATTAATATATGACACATGTGAATAACAAACACTCTAAGTTATACAATATCTTTTAGGGCTCATCCAAGATACAACTTTGGATTACAATCTAGCATGATGTCCAGATTTGCTTTAAAATAATTCAGTATCCTAACAGATGAGGGGTGAAAAAAAAAATTCAGCAAATTGAGTGGGGTGGGTGGCAGACACGACACAGCTGGCCCTCACTGATCCTGCTGAAGCAGGGTGATGGGTGCACAGGGTTTGCTGTGCTGTTCTCCCCACTTCTGTAGATGCTTGAAGGTGTCCATAATAAAAATTTAACAAAACTTATACAATAAAACATGAATATAGTCTAAGAATATTTGTTTGTCCTAATTAAAAGACCAGATTTTTCTTATTATTTTACCTTTCATAAAAGAATAGTACAACTTTTTTTTTTTTTGAGATGGAATCTTGCTATGTTGCCCAGGCTGGTCTCAAACTCCTGGCCTCAAGTGATCCTCCTGCCTTAGCTTCCCAAGGACCTGGGACCACAGGTGGGAACCACTTTGCCAAGCTAAGAATTACACAAAACTTGATGCTGTCTAGTTTTAGTGAACAAATTCAATTCTTCTCAAATATAGTGGGATGACAAAAGGCTCCCTGAATGAAGGCAGTTAAAAGAGAAGCTAAAATGGTCATAACACAGACGCTTCTCGAGCTACATACTTACCGCCAAGCTCCCAGGCCCGCATGCCAACCGTCTGCAAACATGAGAGCCAAGTTCAACACTTTCATGATAGCTTCTTTCACAAAGCTGACCTGGAGACCAAAGTCACAGTCAGAACACAGACTCTGTAACTAGGTTTGGACACTGACACCAACACTTTTACCTAATTTAAATGAGTCACAGAAAAAGTGCATCAGCACAGCAACTACCTTCTCTATGTATAAGGAAGAGTGCTAGGCTCTGAACCAAGCCCACCTGGGTTTGGGTCCATGTATTTACTATGCACAAGATGCAGGTGGCATTAGCAGTAGAGTCAAACCAACACAGCAAGTTACCATTTTCCTGGGATGGCCATTTAAATTCACCTAGGAAACTGGGACAAGTAATTCAAATGGTTGCAATATTATATAACTGCATATATTCACACTAAGCTGAATGCACGATTACTCCACAACTGCAGACAGTTTTCCTGAATTCAAGTATAACACAGGTCTACTGTTGAAACACAGTTCTCATGTTTCTCTTAGATGTAATTTCCACTAACGGGGAGCTCGTTTGTAACCTCATTTGATCTAGTCCTTCCTTAAAAAATATTCTGCAGGGCCGGGCGTGGTGGCTCACGCCTGCAATCCTAGCACTCTGGGAGGCCAAGGTGGGAGAATCACTCAAGGTTGGGAGTTCGAAACCAGCCTGAGCATAAGCGAGACCCCGTCTCTACTAAAAACAGAAAGAAATTAGCAGGACAACTAAAAATATATAGAAAAAATTAGCTGGGCATGGTGGCACATGCCTGTAGTCCCAGCTACTCAGGAGGCTGAGGCAGGATTGCTTGAGCCCAGGAGTTTGAGGTTGCTGTGAAGTAGGCTGATGCCATGACACTCTAGCCCGGGCAACAGGTGAGGCTCTGTCTCAAAAAAAAAAAAAAAAAAAAAAAAGAATATCCTGCAGGATAGAAGCTTCATAATCACAAAATCCCAAAGCAGACAGACAGCTCCACATGCCCAGCTCCCCTGCTGCCTCCACGGCCACATTTACAGGAGAAATCTCACATACCTTTTCTCTCAGTAGACATCGATCATGGATGGTTGACAAATACCTATAGTGAATTTTAATCAATTGATCTAAATCCTTAGCTTCCTCGACTTGATGTTGAAACTCCAGCCCTGTACTGTGCAGAATCTTGGAAGAGAAAGATGAAAAGCTTAAATCAGCAGACTTCTTTGAGGACTCCTGTGCTGCACACAAAACTTTTTACCAACCTCTTCTATTTCTCTCAAATTCTTCCTTCAATAATCACATCTGTAAAGTTTCATGAAGTACCATTCTTTACAGGCTGACTGGATGTGTTCTAATCCTAAGAGGACAGGGGCCAGTCCCATAGGACATCCACTTACACGGGATGAATGCCCAACTCCAGACTAACAGATTTCCTGGAAGAAGGGGCAAGTATATCAAACTGTATAGAAGATGCATTGATTTAAAAAAAATTATCAGGTAAATGTGTTATAAGTATTATTTTTTATAATACAAATAATTACAATACACTTACATGTTTTTACAAGTTCCATTTTTCATATATTGGTATTTCTCTAAAAGGAGCACAGATGTACTTCAAATAAAAAACAAAAACTAGGAAGAAACTTAAACTCCTACCATTTACTCTCAACAACTAAGGGCATAGGGCCGGCCCCATGAAGACCAGTAATACAGTCAGGAGGAGCACAGAGCACATCTGCCGTACCCTTCCTGCCTAACACACAGGCCTCAGGGGTCACTGCATCCAAACAAGAAGGGTCTTAGAACTCATACACCAGAATGGGTATGAATGAGGGGGTTTCTAAATTTTAAACCACAAATGAGTACTGTCCTCTCATAATAATAATACTGCTCTTGCTCAAATATCTGAACTCCTCTTTCAGAACTTCCTCTAGAAGTGGTTTTAAGATGTATAAGAAAAGCAGTTTCATTTACTTTGTAGTGACTTACTTCTTGTTTTTAAGAAGAAAGTATATAATCTGGCTGCATCTTCCTCCTTCACACCACACTAGCCTGAGAATTTTGGCTGTTATTAAATATGGAAGCCATTTTCTAGGGACCGTTGTCACCACTGATGAAATTTAAAGGACTATGCAGCAAGTTCTGAAGGCAATTTCAAAAGGGGAGTTGCAGCTGCACCAAGGGGCCACTGAAGAGAAGGGACAATAGTCCTTGGGTACACATATTCTTGTATGTTTAAAAAAAACATTTTCCCCACTGCCATGTTATTTTATGATCGAATTTGTTATATGCTCCATTTTCACAATCTATAAGTATTTTGTGGACTCCATTGTATAAATAAGGTGACAGAACTGAGGTAGAAGGGTAGACACAAACCCTGGTCATGATGTAGTTGTGTAAGCTGTTCACAAAATGCATGAGCTTCACTCTTAAGAGGAACATCCGATGGATCTGCTGTCTTACTGGTTCTTTTGGTGGTCCAAAATGAGCAGCTATGTCTTGTTCATGCAGAAGGCCTTCTTTAAGTTGTGGTTGTTCAGCAGTACTAACCAGCTCTATAGAAGATTGAAAGAACAAAGTGCATGGGAAGAGAGACTGCACCATCACACGGGTGGGTGCTCTGAGGGGCACAGCAGCCCTGCAGAAAGCACTGACACAGACCCAGCAGGGAATGGATTTCAGTGCCTTTAGAAGGCAAAGCATGAAAAGTTCCCTGTATCACTGTTGTTATCACTGTTATGAAGCAGGTAAAGTCCCATTAACTTGTCACTAGAAATTTTTGCATAACCGAAGAAGAATATTTATTCTGGCTACATTCCTAATCAAGTTGTTGCATTTTGGATCAAATGCACATACAACTTCTTGATATTTTATTCAGATACTTGATGTTTCTAAAACTGTTGTTATAATACTATTTTGGCATTTGCACACACAGAAAAAACAATCAAATACCAACAACCTCTTTTTCTCAGGGCTAAAATTAAATTACGATTTATCTGCTGAAAACAAATCTTACCACCAAATAGTAAAACATCCAGACTATATTTTGCCCACTTTATCTGCAATAAGAGAAGGAACACTTGATTGTAAATTTTTTGACATTCCGAACTTATAACAATGTCCACAGGCCATGGGACCTATGAAAACAAAAACAGAAAATTAGAATAAAAAGTAACCATTACTTGAATGTTTTAATTTTAACAGAAAATAATGTTTGTACAAAGAATATCAGCATATACCTTGTAGCTCAGGGTTAGACCATCTAACATATGAACAGGTAGTTTCTTCTTAGCTGTGTCAACATTTTCAAAAGATATAGATAGACTAAATAAAAGAAATTTCAGTTTTAGTTTGTGAAAGTATTATGTCATATAGAAATGTTCTTTTAAAATAACAACTAGTATTTTAACATTTACTTGCATAATATTCTAAAAAAGATATTATATTTCATAAAAGGAATGCAAATTTCCAACAAATGCATATTTTCTAACATATACTTTAGAATAAAAAATTGGTTTTAGAAATAAGGGGCGGGAGACAGCTTCTAAATAGTGAATTTAGTTAAAAAAGAGATACTTAACAATGGTAATAAGTTAACTCGAAAAACAGATGGAAGTTGAGGAAGAAAATATAATGGTAATAGGCCGGGAGCTTAATTCTGGTAAAATTTAGGCCAACAGGCTCAGAGAAACCTGTGCTCAGGACAGGGGTTGGGAGAGGATGAGAATATCATGTGAGGTGAGCTGGGCTCGTGAGCTTAGCACCTTTTCGAGCCCCATTAGGATGAGATGTAGCCTCCTTAAGCAAAGGTGTCAGGCACTGCTTTATCCATGCTTTCCTGAGAGGGTTGAATGACTCTCAAGAAAAAGAAAGCAACTCACACGTACATGGAAATGTTTGTGTGCCAGGCACTGAAAGTGTCCTTGTCTCAATTAATCCTCACAACAGTCCCATCAGTGGTTATTGAGAAATTAGCCAACTCTCCCAGTCACAGAGGTGCTAAGAGATGATGCCTGGATGCATGTTACAGAAGGTGTTAAGTGAGGGGTTAACCTTAAGCCAGAGCTGTAAAGGGCAGTGTGTGATTATGAATTAGCTGATTTGTTCCAAGGCAGAGGCACTAGTCAGAATTTTTTTTTTAGCTCTTAATAGTCTGATACATCTGCATTCACTCAGTGCTCAAGAGGCATCTGCTAAATACTTTGTCAGGTGCTGAGCTAAGCAGGAGATAGAGAGCTGATCTTTCTTCCCTTCTGGTCCCAGCACAGTCCAGATACATGAAGACATGGAGCGTGCAGACCACTGCCAGACCCAGGAACAGAAGAGCATGTCACTGGGGGTTGGGGGGAAGCAGGGGCAGAACAACACTTGAGGGACCCAGACATATTTCCAAGTCCCTAAAGTGCAAAGTGTGGCTGGAGAGAGAATGGTGTGTATGAGTGTAAGACACGAGGCTGGGAAAGGAGCCAAACAGTAAAAGGCTCTCTCTTTCCTGAGACAAAGCTTAGCCCATCTGTTAGGAGGCACCCATGACAAGCCTGAGCATGTGTGGTGGAGGGTGTGCTGGGTGTTGTGCAGTCACTCCGGTGAGGCTCAAGTCCCTTCAGGTGGGAGGGAGCAAGGCTGAGAGCCACAGGCAGTCAGGAGAGCTCTGAGGCAGCCCTGAGAGGGTGGGGGATGGTCCCTAGGAGGCAGGACTGATGAACTTGGCAGCCAGTGATGTGTGCGAGCTGAAAGAGGAAGCACAGGCTCCAAGCCCATGGGGGAGGCCACTGGACCCTGTAAGATACACGGTCCTACCTCGTCTTCTCTCACTTACTGGGAGTCACTTAGCGACCCACTGCCTCAATTTTCTAATATGAAAAATAATACTTGTAGGACACATAGGGATAATGTGAGGATGAAATAATATATGTATTTCACAGAAGACTTCTTGGTAATGGTTTATTTTATACTAATTTTAAAAACGTGCCTTCCATATTTTACCGTGAACTATCTTCAGGATAACGCTGTCCTACTGCTTCTTGGAGTTGGACGTTAAGAAAAGACACATTCTGCCAGGTTTCCTTTTCTCTTATTTTATCAAAAATTGATGTGTAGAAGTCATACATGGTATCTCCACCTTCCATTAAGAAAAAATTCCTCATAGCCTGCAAGTACTCTACCAACCTGAATGGAGAGAAAATAAGCAACAGGAAGATCTTTGACGTTCATAAGGCAGGATTCTGGAACAATGCCAGGTGTTATACCCTGACATTTTTAATAAAACTGTTTATATTCTACATTTACTAAAATTAGAAATATTAACACCTCTTAAAGACTTTTTTCAATAATAAAAATAGCACATTTTCCTTAAATAATCAGAAAGAAATGTTATCTTTCTATATCATTATAGAAAACTGAAAATTGGGCCAGGCACGGTGGCTCATGCCTGTAATTCCAGCACTTTGGGAGGCTGAGACAGGAGAATCGCTTGAGATGAGGAGTTCAAAACCAGCCTGAGCAAGAGCGAGACCCCCATCTCTACAAAAAATAGGAAAATTAACCGGGCATGGTGGTGCCTGCCTGTAGTCCCAGCTACTGGGAAAGCTGAGTCAGGAGGATCACTTGAGCCCAGGAATTTGAGGTTGCAGTGAGCTATGATGACGCCACTGCACTCTATCTTGGGAAACAGAGTGAGACCCTATCGCCAAAAAAAAAAAAAAAAATAGAAAATTAGGCAGTCACAAAAATGTAACAAAAAAAAAAATTAATCCAAATTCCACCATGCATGAATTTCTACAGTTAATATTTGGAGTATTTCTTTCCAGTATTTTTTTATGTATTAAAAAATATATAGTTCTACCATATTATATATACTACTATTTAATCAACATAATTTTTTTTTTTTTGAGACAGAGTCTCACTCTGTTGCCCTGGCTAGAGTGAGTGCTGTGGCGTCAGCCTAGCTCACAGCAACCTCAAACTCCTAGGCTCAAGCGATCTTCCTGCCTCAGTGTCCCAAGTAGCTGGGACTACAGGCATGTGCCACCATGCCCAGCTAATTTTTTTCTACATATTTTTAGTTGGCCAATTAATTTCTTTCTATTTTTAGTAGAGACAGGGTTTCGCTCTTGCTCAGGCTGGTCCTGAACTCCTGACCTTGAGTGATTCGCCCGCCTCGGCCTCCGAGAGTGCTAGGATTACAGGCGTGAGCCACCACGCCCAGCCTTAATCAACATAATTTTCATGAACATTACAAAATTCATACATGGATACAGATATGCCATATTTATTGATATTCCATAGTTTAAAGAACTAGCATCTATTACTAAGTAATTTCATGTTTTTCATCCTAATAGAAAACTTTGTGATGGGCATTTTTGTGTGATAAACTTTTTTGTATTTCTGTTGGGATAGATTCTCAGAAATAAACAAAATTAAATTTCACAACATAGTAATGAAAACACTGATGGTCAATTGATCCTTTCAAAACAATCATTTACTGCATATCCGTTTTCCACTCTAATAAAAACTGACTTGAAATATGGGTTTTAAAATAATCTTAACTGTTGTTAAAGTACAATCAGCCATTAACTACTTCCAAAACTAAATTACTCCTTTTCACCTGTAATCTTTTTTTAGAGTTTGCATGAGATTTCCACAGCAATCTAGATACTGCTTATCAATATGAGGATAGAGGCAAGATCTCAGTGTTAATTCAAACGTCTGGCATGTCACAGATTCCGACGATCTATCCACACATACATCTCCACCAGCAAACTTCTCGTGAAAGTCACTCTGCTCCAAATACAACCTTCAAGAAAAAAATGTCAGTTTTCTTTTTATGAACTACTGTCAACAGAATTCTCTTTAAGTCAAAACCCCGGAGTCCCATTTTTACCCTTAGTCCTAAAATTGCCAACTATTACAGAAAGAGAAAAACTTTCCTCCTCAAATATCCTCTAAGTGAACAAGTCTTTCAGAGTCGTTGCTGCCTCAGGGTCAGGTACTGGAGGAGGTCATCCTAGTCATTAGGGCTGCACACAGCGAATGCTGGCCATGAGACAGTCGGCACTTTGTGG
Organism: Lepilemur ruficaudatus; assembly: GCA_963574885.1. Taxonomy (NCBI): domain Eukaryota; kingdom Metazoa; phylum Chordata; class Mammalia; order Primates; family Lepilemuridae; genus Lepilemur; species Lepilemur ruficaudatus. The sequence goes on from CAUYRT010001459.1 coordinate 26,131, forward strand.
GCATTAACGACTTATTCCACTAGTCTAAGTGCCTAAAAGCATAGTAAGCCCAAGATATATTTTATGCCAAGAGAGACCCCAACTCAAGATGTGCCTGACACTCGCCTGTGACCCACACTTTCAGGAGCATCTCTGGGGTGAGTGACGGCACCCTCAGGGGCCTAAGGGCACAGAGGCAAGATGGCAGGGCTGAGCCTGTGGACTTCCACAAACAACACAGAGGCCACACTATACATCTGCAATAAGGGAACACAACATCCTCTTGTACTCTGTTCATCAGAAAGGATAGGCTACAAGGGCTTTTGTGTTTAAGGCCGGAAAGCTCCACCTGGCAGAAACAGACAGTTATAAACATCGCACAGATTCTGCCATTTCGACCACTGGAAATCTTGCAGGTGCGCATCACCTTGCAAAGTTAATGGCAAGCAGGGGATCATGACTATCATCCAGTTCAAGATGCCTTTCAGCAATGGACTGCATCTTGATTAGGTTCTCTTTGGTTGCCTGTTGCTCAGTAAGAACCTGTGGAGTGGAATCTTCTCCATGTCGAAGTCGGGACTGTACAGATTCCAGAAAGAGGGTATACAAGCTTTTTCTTTCTGCATCTGAAACATAAAGAAATATGTAAAGTGAACTATGTTCTGGTAAACAATATTAAGTAACCTTAAGAAGTAGTAAGTAATTTCATCCTAATACAGCCTGGTATTTTTCCTGTGACCTATGAAGGTCCATCCACCCTGTTTCTTTACTTTTATCTTTATAGTGTAGCAAACTATGCATGTATACTATGCATGTATGCTATGCATAACTATGATAACACTAAGAGGAGTCACAATTTCATTAGAAAAAACACTTCTGACGGTGGCCTGGAAAGCTCATTACATTTTACCACTCAGTTGAAAACGAAATAGTCTACAAAATGAAAATATTATTTCAAATAGAAACAGTAATTTAAAATAATTAATACAACACTGAGATGATTTACAAGTCAAATCAAAAAAGAGCAGAAATTATATGATTTTCTCAAAATCTATGATTAAGTCTTAACTGCTCATCAACAAATTCCTACCTGCCAGGGTTCATGGTTTTCAAGAGCTAAACACTTCAAGACCAGCCTGAACAAAAACAAGACCCCATCTCTACTAAAAAATTAGAAAAAATATTAGCTGGACAACTAAAAATAGAAAAAATTAGCTGGGGATGGTGGCGCATGCCTGTAGTCCCAGCTACTCGGGAGGCTGAGGCAGAAGGATAGCTTGAGCCCAGGAGTTTGAGGTTGCTGTGAGCTAGGCTGATGCCATGGCACTCTAACCCGAGCAACAGAGTGAGACTCTGTCTCAAAAAAAAAAAAAAAAAAAGGACATACAAACTGGAGAGGAGGAGGTCAGATTATCCCTGTTTGCAGACTACAAGATCTTATATACAGAAAAACCTAAAGACTCTACCAAAAAACTTTTAGAACTGATAAATGAATTCAGTAAAGTTGGAGGATACAAAATCAACATATAAAAATCAGTAGTGTTTCTATACATGCACAATGAGCTAGTGAAAAAGAAATCAAGAAAGCAATTCCATTTATAATACCTGGAAAAAAAAAAAACTACAAATAAATTTAACCAAGAAGGTGAAAGACCTCTACAAGAAAAACTACAAAATACTGATTAAAATAAATGAAGAGGATACAAACAGAAAGACATCCCATGTTCACGGATCAGAAGAATTAATATTGTTAAATGACCATTCTATTCAAAGCAATCTACAAATTCAATGCAATCCCTATTAAAATACCAATGTCATTCTTCACAGAAATAGAAAAAAAAAAAATCTTAAAATTTGTATGGAACTGCAAAAGACGCTGAATAGCCAAAGGCATCAAGCAGAAAGAATAAAACTGGAGGCATTATACCACCGGACTTCAAAACATACTATAAAGCTGTAGTTACCAAAACTGCATGGTACTGTCATAAAAACAGACACATAGACTAATGGAACAGAATGGAGAACCCAGAAATTAATCCATATATGTACAACCAACTGATTTTTGATGAAGGTGCCAGGAACACTCACTGGGGAAAGGGTAGACTCTTTAATAAATGGTGCTGAGAAAACTGGATATCCATATACAGAGAAATAAAACTAGATCCTTACTTTCATGCAATAGAAAAATCAACTCAAAATGGATCAAAGGCCTAAATGTAAGACCCAAAACTATAAAACGACTAGAATAAAACAGGGGACACACTTCAGGACATTGGTCTAGGAAAGAGTTTAGGAATAAGACTTCAAAAGCACAGGCAACAAAAGAAAAAATAAACAAATGAGACTAAACCAAACTAAGAAGCTTCTGAACAGCAAACAAAACAATCAACAGAGTGAAAAGACAACCTACAGAATGGGAGAAATTATTTGCAAACTATTAATCCAACAGTGAATTAATATCTAAAATATACAAGAAATTTAAACTTCTCAGTAACAACAACAAAAAAAATCTGATTTAAAAACAGGCAAATGATCTAAACAGACTTTTCTCCAAAGAAGTCATACAAATGACCAACAAATATATGAAAAAATGTCCAGCATCACTAATCATTAGGGAAATGCAAATCAAGACCACTATGAGATATCATTTCTCCCTAGTTAAGATGGCTATTATCAAAAAGGCAAAAAATAACTAATACTGGTGAGGATGTTGAGAAAAGGGAACTCTTATCACTGTTGGTGGTACAGTGGTACCACCAGCGGTGGTATAGGAATGTAAACTAGTACAGACACTATGAAGAACAGTATGGAAGTACCTCAAAAAACCACAAATAGAACTATCATGTGATCCAGCAATACCACTACTGGGCATTTATCCAAAGGAAATCAAATCAGTATGTCTAAGTGACATCTGCACCTCTATGTTTATTGTAGCACTAATCACAATAGCCAAGATATGGAATCAATTTCAGTGTCCAACAACAGATGAAATGGATAAAGAAAATGTGGTATATATACACAACAGACATTTTATTCAGACATAAAAATGAAATCCTGACTTTTGTGGCCACACTGATGGAACTGAAGGACATTATGTTAAGTGAAATATGCCAGGAACAGAAGTTAACTACATGTTCCCACTCATGTGTGGAAGCTAGAAAATGTTGATCTTATAGAAGTTAAAAGTAGAACAGAGGATACTAGGGGCTAAGACAGGTAGGGAAAAAGGAGAGATAGGGGAGATTTATTAAAGGATACAAAATTACAGCTAGATAGGAAGAATAAGTTCGAGTATTCTACACTATTATAGGATGACTATTGTTAACAATAATACATTTTATAGTTTTGAACAGCCAGAAGGAGGATATCGAATGTTCCCAACACACAGAGATGATAAATGTCTAAGATGAATATGCTAATTACTGTGATCTAATTACTATACGCTCATTACATGAATCGCAGCATCACTATGTACCCCATAAATATGTACAACTGATATGTGTCAATTAAGTAATAATAAAGTAAAAGAAAAAAGAAAAATACCAGAGAATTATTTTTTGAAGCACCAGTTCTAAGGAATCAAAAGGAAAATGCATGTGGAACTTACTGTCACTGCCTGTTCAAACACAGTGCTAAAAGTTCCCAATGATGAAAATCTTTTGTTCAATCAAGAGCAGCATAATTATTAATTCAATCACAGTAATAATTTCCACTAAAATAAGAGGCTCTGATGACTTTCAAACTACAAAATAGTAGATATCTCAGGATGATAAGAGTGAACAGGGAGCAGTTGTCCTGACACTGAGGGAGACACATGAAAAAAGAACAGGCTACCTCTGGCCGCTGCCTGGCACTTGGTGCTCTCTGTGCACTGCAGGTTCTTCAGCAGCTGCATTGACTTGCCAGCCATTATGATCTGCTTCAGGACAGGTTTGAGGAAGGACACCATAGTGTGCTGTCTGCTGGAGGGTCCCTGGTCACTGCCAGAACTTGCACTAGCGTTATCACTCATTTTTTCTTCATTTTCTGTCTTTTCCGATACGCTATATAATGTGTAAGTTGCATACCAGAAGTCTCTGTGATTTACCGGAACATTTTTGTTTCTAAAGAGAGTCAAAAGAATTTTAAACTTTTAACTTTTTAACTCCTCTTCCTAAAAAACAACATTATACCTATTCTAGCTAAGGTATGTTGTCCATACATTCCAAAATGAATGCAATCTTCAGGCAAAATGGGGCGGTTTTAATCTGGACTCAGTTTAACATAGAAAAGCAGATAAACACTCTGAATAATATAGGTAAAATTTAAGTACAGTTTCCTAAATTGGAATTAAACAAAATAAGACTAATTTGGTCCCCTTTAAAAGTAGAATAAAATTTACCCATTTACCATTTCTTGTGAAAATAATTTGCAGACTTCTCTACTTTTTTTTCCCTAGAAAGATTCTTCACTGGACTGCTTCTAACAATGAAATTATGGTCATTCATCACCTTAGAAAAATAGTCAGAATCCCATTTTCACAGAAATTCTCATGTCAGACTGATGAAACAGGACATAGTGACAGATGTTAAGACTTAGCTGAAGGAAGGCCAGTTCATTTATATATGAGCCCTGTGTAAACAGTGTTCCCCTTCCAGAACACTAAGGACTTAAAGTTATCCTTCCTGATGAGTTCAAGCAACAGCTATCAATAGAAACCATACATTTAAACAGACTGCATAATTTAAAACTGAGTTAAAAGAGTAAAAGTAGTCCTACATTGCAGTTCATATGATTCTATTCAGAAAAATCAATTAACTGAAAGGAAATCTTCATAAATGGATTGACATTTTCCTTAATTGTTTTATTAAATACTGAGATGGTAAAAAAAATTCTCAGAAATAACTATATTAGAGGCATACACTTGACATTTTCATAGCTTTTAACGTATTGATAATTTACAATGGGAATAACTGAAGTCATCTGATATCACCTAAATTCATTTTATGTGAAGCAGTGCACATTTTAGCTTATCAGTCAGCCATAAATCATCCAAAAATATAATCTGCTAAAGAAAAGCTATGAACTGACATAAAACTTGGACAAAGACTTTTTTTTTTGAGACAAAGTCTCACTTTGTTGCCCAGGCTGGAGTGCCATGGCATCAACCTAGCTCACAGCAACCTCAAACTCCTGGGCTCAAGCAATCCTTCTGCCTCAGCCTCCCAAGTAGCTGGGACTACAGGCATGCGCCACCATGCCAGGCTAATTTTTTCTATATATTTTTAGTTGTCCTGCTAATTTCTTTC